>PVJX010043584.1:0-13590 GCA_004027295.1 Dolichotis patagonum
GGAGGAGGAAGAGTCTTCTGACCACAGGGCCCTAGCACTCTAATTACTTTGGCTATAGATTCCAGCCAAGGTCTTTGCTTTCAACTCCGCACACTTCTACCTACTACAGCACAGCACGCAGAGCCCTTCTGGGTTTCTACTTCCAGAGACGGAAGATTTTAGCTTTCTGCACCCTGCTAAAGGAGGTCGCACAGCTCCACTCACTTCCCTAATTTGTTGTAGTCTAACTTCCTTTCTCAGCTGTTGCCTTTGATGCTCACGTAGGTTTTGGTGGTTTATGTCTTTTAAAAAATTCCATTATTATTTTACTGGGCTTCCAGGAAGGAAGAGAAAGGGAGATGCAATTGTAATTCCCCATCCTTTAACTGGAAGTCTCAAACGGTCTGTATCTTTTTGATGAGATATTTATATCCAAAGACATAATCTATGAGTTTGTAAGCTCTTTTTCACAAATAGAACATTCTGCCATTTTCCAAATTGTTTATGATTTTTGCCTGTTGCATAAGCTCACAAAGTTAGAAGGGCTTACAGGCAAAGAGATCAAACGGAGAAATCCCGGATTTCAATAAGAAAGCCAATTTCTGCGAAATAATTGTTCTAAGACTCCACATCCTTCCTCCAGTTTATCTGGCAGGTTAATCTAGACCAGAACACATTTGCAGGTCTAAACAGATGGGCAAGGGGCTTGGGTACAGGAGGCCCCAGAGGAGCTCGGCTTTTAATAATAGGCCTTCCAATTTGTTTTCACAAAATGGTCTTCCTGCAGGAAACACGTCGTTACCGAGGAAAATCAAACATAGCAGATTGTGGGCTGTGTGTGCCACTGCCAGTTTAATTCAGCACGTAGCTGACACTGCGTGAGACTCATATCTCGGTTCAAGAAAACTCATGAGTTGTTGGCAATTCCCAGCCTGGTGGGAGAAGTAGAGCTTTATGTAAATAGCTGGGAGGCAGCTATAAAGGAAGGGAGCCAGCATCTGGCTTGCCAAGGAGGAGGGCACAGGACACAAGCATGGGGTGGGACTTACTCCAGGGACAGCCTGCAAGGTCCAGTTTCAATCCCCAGCACCACAAAGCAAACGAGAACCCACACTGTTACTTCAGGTGTCAATAGGTCTGAGGACCGCGGACACGGGGCATAGATGTCAGGCGGGACTCTGACAGGCAGAGGAGGGAGGGCGCGGCCATGGTCAGTGAGCATTTACTATGCACAGCACCGGCCGCGCTGTTCACTCCTCACAATTCCACCACCTCCCGACGCCACCCCATTTTACAGATAAAGAAACTGAAGCCTAAGAAATGGAGAGAGTTTGCTCAGCCACTTACTAGCACAGTCAAAGTTCAGTTTCCTTAGCCTCTAGAATCTAACAGGCTTGTTAGAGAAATAAAAAGCTCTGTTCCCAGGGAGGGGATATTTTGCTTTTCACAGAAGACCAAGCCTGGAGCCTGGAGCACCCTTGTAGAGATAGCCCCAGGTGTCATCAGTGCTCTGCAGGAAGAGGAGTCATGGAATCGGGAATCTTCCAGGCCCACTCACGAAGCCTCTCTCCTCCCCTGAGCTGTAGTTGGTTTCTCTGCACCCTCAGTCTGCACAGTGCAATTGTAGCAAACATCCTGCTAAGCCACTGTAGTAAGAGCCCTCTCACCCTTGATTCCCCACTCTGTATCTGATAAAACTCCTCCTCCCTGCTCTTCTTCTCTGACCCCCCCCATGTTTTCTCTTAGTTCCCTTCTCCGACCCCTCACTGTGCTCGCTGGCTGCAGACCCTCAGCTGGCCCAGCTGCATTTGGAGTTGAGGCCTACGGGTCCGCATAGGAATTCTCTCTGTATCGGTTCTGAACAGTTTCCTTACCGGTTGAACAAAGATCGGGATAATACTTTCTAAAACATCGTGGCATGTCCCCCCTCCCACAGGAGGCCAGCAGGGAACCTGACCTCCCTACACAATGCACCTTAGCTCACCACGGCTGTTACCAGGCCAGAAACCAAAGGCCTGCCTCGCCCTTGTCCCCCAAATCCACCTCCAGTCAGCATCACATTGTGAAGGTTCCTCTGTGGAGAACAGTTCTCACATCTGCCCCTTTGACTCTGAAGTCAGGCCTCACCCCTAGCCGCCCTCTCCACTCCTGCCTGCCCCCAGGAGCCCAGGACCTCTGGGAAGCTCAGATCTGACAGGATTACTCTTCTGCACAAAAGCAGTTCATAGTCGCCCCACAGCCATGTTAGGGACAGGTCCTTTGGGCCTGCGGGACTGGAGCTTCAGCCCCTGCTTCCCACGTGCCTTCCGCAGCCACTCACCTGACGCCTCTCACATCCTTGTCACTCACTCCAGTTCCCGTTGCCCTTGCTGGACCTCTTGTCCCGTGAGCTGGCTAGGGGCTATTATTCTCTGAAGACCCCGCTCCCCGCTCCTCCGCAGCTCGCAGACCTGCAGTGATTCTCGTGGGGCTGTCCCCGCCTCCCTGCTGCGTGGCCCGGCAGAACGCCCCCACTCCTCACCTCTCTCACCAGCTCCTCATTTCAGGGCCGTGATGTTTCTCTGACCCATGTTACAGACTGGATCGCAGGGACCCAGGAAGACAATGACCGTCATGCCCCCTGGCCCACACACTCCTCCTCACAGGGACCCAGGGTGCTCCAGGGGGAGCTGACCTGTGGAGAGAGGTGCTGGGTCCTCAGGAAGAAGCCGAGGAGGCAGCCCACGATGACGGACAGCACCGACAGGATGAGCAGTCCGTTCCGCCGGCACACGTCCCTGCCTCGCGCCAGGAGGGCACCCAGCACCATGGTGAACCCGGCCTGCTGGCACGGGGTGCAGCACCATTCCATGCACAAGATGCCAGCCAGAGGCCCGGGTCTGGGCTGGGCACCGGCTTCTCAGCTCACAGGTGGTCAGAGTCACTAAGCAGCAGTGGCCAGCCCTACAGGCATGGCCTGTGAGGCTGCCCCAGAGGGAAGCACAATCCTATTACCAGCTGCATCATTAGGAGCTGGGAGAGATTAGGGCCCAGGAAATTAGAGCAGGCCACGTGGCCTGGGAGTTGGGCTCTCCAAGCCAAGCACTCCTCGAATGGGAAAATGGACCAGACACTGGTAGGAGGAAGAGGAACATCGGTTTGGTCGGTTTGATTTTTACCCCATTTCACTGGAGGAAGGAATGCAGGTCGGGCATTCAGACCCTCGTGATCACCAATACGCATTAAGCATTTACTTGGTGGGTGCCTTGTGTTGGCGTATTCAACCCCAACACCACGCCAAAGAGTAAGGACAGTGCCATTCTGCTGGGGTGTGAGTGAGCACAGGGCACCAGGCCTGTGAGGGTTGCTTTCCCTTCCGTGATCACAGGAACACAGCCCACCAGCCTTGCATCCCAGCTTCATGCATCCAAAGGGAGAAGACTCCAGCAGCCAGGGCCCCAGCAGTGCGTGGACAGTGGGGTCAGCCTCCACGCGTGCCTGGGGCCCTCAGTGCTGTGGGGGTGTGGGCTAGAGCTCAGTGGACCTCACTGGAGTTTCCTGCTCTGTATCTCCCACCTCAAAACACGGCTAAGGATGAACAGTCTTTGGGGCTGTGCTAGGCAGGACCCTGGGAGGGTTTTCAGGGCTCTTTTTTTTCTCTCTTGAAATAGGGTCTTGCTTTGTAGCCCAGGCTGGCCTCAAACTTGTGATCCCCTGTCTCAGCTTCCCAAGTGCTGGGATTATAGGCACACACTGCCACACCTGGCTATAGCTGACTCTTATTTTCAAAGCTGACAGCACCTGCGGGGAGTTCATTCAAGTCCCAGTTTGGTTAGTTACTAGCTGTATGATCCTGGAAAAGCCATTTCATCTCACTGTGCCTCAGTTTCCTCACCCACAAAACAGAGAATAACAGCATCTACTTTGTTGGGACTGGTACAAATGCCATCGAGAGAGCCCTTGTAAAGCATCGGGGAGCTCTAGCAGGCTGCCTGGGGACAGAGCTGTTAGGTCTCCACACAGCCTTTGGAAGGAGGTTCTCTTTGTGGGCCTGGCTTGCTCTCTGGACGAGAGGGAACCACAGATTTCACCAGAACTGGGTAATCTCTTAAGGGAAGTCAAGTGGCAGCAGGGAGCAGCCAGTAGAGGTGGGGATGAAACAGGCATGGGCTTTGAACAAAGGCTTCCTCCTCCAGACAAGGGGCAAGGGACGGAGGACAGAGAGGCCAGGGCCAAGAGACGTGGACAGGGTGGGAGGTACCGGGACCGAGGCACAGGCTGAGCTCAGCTGGATCCCAGTTGTGACCCTGCTGGTTTGTGACCTTGTCTGCTCCAGCCCTTGTCCTGCCTTTTTAGAGTGGCAGACGTGGGCGAGGCACCCGCTCTGCAGCTTCCATTCCACGGTCACCTCCCAAAGGCCCTGTGTGTCTCAGCATCTTAGGGTGAAGAGGGAGATGAGTCTGAGATGTTCTTTCTCCGACTCTGATTCTTAAAACCAAAATTTTCCTGATTCACCTTCAACTCCAGCCAAGGCCTGGTTTTCCCATAACCAGGTGGCTGGTTTTGTCTAGAAGGGAACGCACAAAGAGCAAACGTTTGGATTCGGGTTTCAGTCGAGGGCCAAGCCTGGCCTTCCTTGGTGCCATGAAGCAGAGGTGACTTGCTACCCCCTCCAGTGCAGGTGCGCTGACTCCCAAAGTGCGCTCCACCAGCTGTGCCGATCTCTTTCCTGATGCTTGACCCCACCACCAGCCACCTGCCCGATGCCGGGCCTTCCTTTCCTTTGCTCAACTACTGCGTCACAACCAGGAATCACAACTCTTTGGAGCCAGTGTCCTGAGTACACCATTCCCTGCCACCTCTGCCGTTCACGGGAGCCAGCAGTGAGCCAGGCCCAGCGCCTTCCCCTCAGGGAGCTTATAAGAAAGTGGAGAAAGGACTAATGCTTACTGACATGTAAATGCCAAATGATATTTGGGAATTAAAGCGTTTTGGATTGGAATCCTTTAATAGCTCATCATTGCCCACAGAATCAGTTTCTTTCCTAAAGTTGTTCAATTACTGGAGCAAAACTATTTTTGTCATTCCACTTAAAAAATGAATTTAGGAAATGTTAGCAAAACAAAGTTAAACAGGTCCTTTACTCCAGGGTGGCTCAAAGTCAGATTGCTGGGGTTAAAATCCTAACTCTGCCACTTGCAGGCTGTGTGATCTTGGGCAAATTTCCTTCCCTCTCTGGACAGTGGGAATCAGAAAACAGCACCTGTGGGAGGGCTTGGGACGTGGGTCAGACGTGGCAATGCACCTGGAGTGCTGAGCAAGGGCGCGGTGCTCTCGGAGAGTTACACGGCCTCCGAGCAGCGTCCCCAGAGCAGCATGTGGGCACTGAACCCTGCCCTTCTAGAGAATGCTGTGCTGGGTCTGGCATCTGGGGCCAGTGTCCACACTCCTCAGCAAGGTCCTCAGTCTCCCCCTCCGTCCCCACCTCACCCCTACTCCTGCCCGGTGCACCCTGACCTTCCATACCAAACCACGCATCCTGTCTAAGCCTTCTGCCCAAGTTAATCCCTCTGCCTACCATGTCCTTCATTGTCACCAGGCTCACAGGTGGCGGGCGGGGTCCCCCACTTGAAGCTCTCCTTCCCCGACTACTGCAGACGCACACCCTCTAGCTTCCTCTAACCAAATCTGCCCTTTCCACAGTCGCCACTGAGGAATCAACCCTGGCTCCTTTCCCCTTTTTTGTCGAGGTACTGGGGATTGAACCCAGGGTCTTTGTACTGAGCTACAAAACCCATCTTTTTAGATTATTTATTCTGGGACAGGGTGTCACTAAGTCATTAAGTTGCCCAGACTGGACTCAATGTTGTGATCCTCTTGCCTCAGCCTCCCAGGGTGCTGGGATTACAGGTGTGCACTCCTATGCCAGCCAAAGTCCAGCTCCTTTTAAAATGGCTCTGAGAAGAAAATACTAGTCCATGAGAATAAAGCTCGGTCTGTTTGTGACCATGGCATTTGGAACCCCAAAGTTGGGAGGACAGGGTGTAGTTGATGTGCTGGGGGGCACCATAGGGAGCAGGGTGCTGCCCTGCAGTGCAGCCGGAACTGACAGCAGCAGGAAGCTTGGGGGGAGGCCCAAGGGGCTGGAGCTGGGGCCAGGAGCTGCTATGGGCAGAGGAGATCAGCCGCGCTGTCAAAATGAGCCTCGGGTGCCAACCGCAGGTGCACAGCCAGGCAGGCGCTGCATCTATGGCACCCTTGCCAGCTGTGCAGGAGAGAGCAGCTGAGGGGCCCCTGCCAGCGACTGCTGATTAACCACAGCCAGGGCCAGTGGAGACCATCCTGGGATGGCAGAGGCAGGTGTGGGAAGGCTTCCCGGAGGAGAGCTCTGTCAGTCAGACGGTAATAGGCTGGGGAGTGCTGCTTGTCCCAGGGCTGAGTCTCACCCCTTCTACCAGGCATCCCAGTGTACAGAGGCCGAGCTGCCTGAGTCTCAGCTGGGTCCGTGGTGACGACGGCTCTGGCTTGCTGGCTGCTGTCCGAGACACAGAAGAACTCGACCTCCCCTCCCGACACAGCTCCCAGCTCACGCAAAGCTGGGCCCTTCTGGGAAGGCTTTTTGTGGGCAGCAAAGCCTCTGGGTGTGGATTCCTGAGAGCTTGAGTCACTGAGGGCTGATGTGACCTCTGCTGAGGGCCAGCCCTTCCCCACACTGGCCTTGGAGGTTCTCATATGCCAGGCTCTGGTCCCTGAGATGGGGATGTTGGGGCTGAACACCCCCCAAAGCACTTGGCTGCCATTCGTTGAACATTTACTCTGTCCCAGGTTCCACATGGGTCTCTAACATTTCATCCAACTCCCCAGAAAGGGCTGAGTGCCAGGAGCCAGGGAGTGAGTCAGCCCTTCCACGGCATCATTGTCACGGGGCTCTGGGCCCAGGTTCTAGATCTGTGTGGTCCAATGCTGTAGCACTAGTCACACTGTGTATTTAAACCTACTCCGACCCAAGGACTCAAAAGTCACATGTGACAAGTGCCTACCACGCTGGACGGTGCATCAGAGAACCTTTTCACAGCCACAGTTAGTGAAACTCTCTGATCTTAAAACCCCATGCTTTTTACATGCTCCCCCAGACTTCCTCTCGCACTGGAGTGTTAGGTGCAGCAAAGCGTGCAGTTAAACCCCCAGCAAGGTTAAATCAAGTTTCCAAACTAGAACTCTTTCCAGCAGCCACAGGAAGTTAAACCAAGCTGGTGTAGCCAGCAAGGGATTATAGCAGGGCCATCTACAGTATCTGCAGGGCTCAGAGCCGGTGGACTTATGGAGACACAGCCATGAATGCCTATTCATGCTGCAGGAAAAGGGACATTAACACATGTACCATTTCCCTCCATGGTCTCTCAGCTCATTATCAAGTTTTTTATTTGCTATATAATGTCATTCTTAAGTAAATAAAAGTTTTAAAATATTTTTTGAGACAGTGTCCCTTTGTAGCCCAGGCTGGCTTTGAATTTGCAGCAATCCTCCTGTTTCAGCGTCCTGGGTGCTAGGGTTAAGGCATACACCACCATACCCAGCACCCAAAATAAAATTTATCAGCATGAATTTTATTGTTCATATTTATAGTGTGCAGTGCCAGCTTTAAGTGCAAATATCAGTGTTAAACTCATCTGCAGAATCACCCAAATGACACAATTTGTATTTAGCAGCTCAGATGAGCCTATGTATTTTATTTCTACTGCAACAGTGGAAATGGCAGGAAACTAACTCCACTGTGTCTTGTCATATAGACAACCCCACTAGAGCCTGGGCCTCTGATGAGTCAGGAAGCCTGAAGAGGGTGAAGCAGGAGAAAGCCCCCGCCTCTCCATCTGCACTGGCTTTCGGGCTGGCTCCGCGGGCTGTGGGTGAGAACCCGTGTGAGCTTCCGTGGCAGCTGGCGTCTCTTCACGGGCCATTTTCTCCTTTTTACCTTTGGAACAAATCATGATTTGAGGAAATAGGGTTTCTCCTGACTGGCAGTGCCGCTGCTGACGGAGGTGTAGGCACAGCGCCCTCACCAGGAGCTTGCTTTGAGTCTTGCAGAAGCCCAGTCCTGGCCATTTCGCCATAGTTCTGCCCCCCCGCAGGCACCACACACAGAGGTGGACGGAACACAGCGCAGATCTCTGCTCACAGGCCTGTTCCTAGCACCATCACACCTTGCTTTGTTATGCACAAGCTCCAAGATGTTTACGATGTTAAGCCATCAGTGGTGACAGCTGAACATTAAGTCAAGCACAATGTCCATCCGAGCATAGGCACTGAGCAACTGCCCAGACGTGAACCCAGGAAACCCACCCTGTTTAGAAGGCTGGGTGCTTGAGGGTGTCCCGGGCCTGGGACCCAAAGGGTTCAGCTGGGGGCCTGGACCTCATGGCCGCATCCTGCATGAGTCCAGCTGAAGACCTAGAGCCCATGACAGTGCCCCGTGCGTCCAGCTAGAGGACTAGAGCCCACAACAATATCTGATGCAAGTCCATTTCACGGATCTGTGCTGGGAAGGTCAGTGGTGGAGGTTAGAAAGTCTGTGCCAGCGGTATGGAGGATGTGTACCAGCAGGTTGAGGGTTTTGCTCTGGAGCCTGGAAACGACACTCAAAGGACAGACCAGGGCTACCTCGAAAAGTGCCACAGCCATCCTCAGCGACGAGGTCCCAAGCTCCTCTGACTAGGAGAACAGCCGAGTTCCTATCAGGAATCCAGTGTGACACGCTTCTCCAGGAATTTGAACAGCACACCACTGTCCCGTTCAGAGCCAGGAAGCAGTGAAGAGCAGAGCTCCCCCAAAGTGAACCGCAGCCGTTCTCAGGAACAACGAGGTCCTACACGCCTCTGACGATGAGAACAGCCAAGTTCGTATCGGGAAAGAAGCTTGCAAGCTCCTCCAGGAGAACCAACAGCATCAGGAGAACCAACAGCACCATGGAGAAGCAACACTGCTTCTCCCTCCCCAGTTCTTCCTGGGGCGCGGCGGGGCTTCCACAACCAGCACCACGCCGATTCAGTTCAGCTGGTTGTTACAAGTTGACCACCAGCTATCAATCCACCACACTGGGACATGAATGGAACTGGGCTGCAAAAACCACCCAAGCAAGGTGTGTAATGTCAGAACTTGTGCTCAGCAGCTCTTTCCCCACCCGGTTCACATGCAGCCTTCGCCTTAGGGCAGAGGGCAGAGACCTGCGGGTAAGAGCAGAGACCCTGCTGCTGGATTCACTGTGTTTGCATCCTGCTCTGTTAGGCAGTTACCCTGTGCCTCGGTTTGCTAATGTACAAAGTGGGGACAGTAACACCCTACTGTATAGGGTTGTTAAGAGGGGCAAATGAATTATATGTGTGCGCCAGATCCTAGCAAGTGCTACCCATACACATGCTGCTGTTGCCATGATCACTCCATGTCAGGCACATTCCAGACAGGGGGATACTGTGATGTTTATCTATTTGTTTATTTCTATGGGGCTACTGTACTGTAGATGGTCCCCTATGTATTTGTTCATTTATTTATTTTGTGGCTGTTTACGTTTTTCACGTCATTTTCTGTATTAGTACATGTTTGTAATGCATAATGGTTCACAGTCCTTGTGTGAAGTTGGGACCTGTACATAGCACAGCTTAGTGCACTGTTTCGTCCCCTTCCTCCCTCCCTGCCCTCTCCCTCTGCCTCTTGAGCCCCTTCCTTTATTACTTTTATAACATGTTTGCAGCACCCGATGTTTACATTCCTTGTAAGGAGTTACTACCCCTACTTAACGTGTCTGGATTCCTTTTACATCTCTGTCCCTTCCCTCCCTCCTGCCTCCCTCTGTCTCTTGGTCCCTTTCCATTTAAGAAAGATCTCTTTTCCTCCTTTTCATTATCTAACTTTTACTTTGCCCTTTGTTTATACTTTGAGTTTCTCATATAAAAGAAACCATGTGCTATTTAAGCTCGTGTGTCTGACTGATTCCACTTAATGTGATAGTCTTAAGGTGCAACCATTTTCCCACAAATGACTTGAATTCATTCTTCTTTATGGCAGAACAGTACTCCATTACATCTAAATGTCACATTTTAACATTTTCGTCAGTTGATGGACATTTAGACTGCTTCTAAGATTTGGCTATCTATAAACATAGGTATGCCTGTATGACTGTAATACAATATCTTTAACTTATTGAAAGATACCTAGAATGGGAATAGCCATGTCAAATGGAATTTCTAACTTCAGTTTTTTGAGGTTGTTCCATACTGATTTCCATAGTGTTGTACTAGTTTACATTCCCACCAATGAGGCAGAGGTGTGCCTTTTCCCTTGCAGGCTTGTCAGTATTTATTATTTGATTTCTTCTTGTTCTTTCTGGGGGTAAGAGGGAATCTCAGTGTTGTTTTAATTTGTGTTTCTGTAAGATAAGCAATATTGAACATTTCTTGTGTATTTATTGGCCATCAATACTTCTATGAAATATCTATTCATTTCATTTGCCCATTTTTTTGATTGTCTTTTATTCAGGGGGCAGGTAATTTTTTGGAGTTCTTTATAATTCTAGATACTAGTCCTCTGAGGAGTAGCTGGCAAAATTTTTTTCTCACTTTGTAGGTTGTCTTTTCACTCTCTTGTTTGTTTCTTTTGCTGTGCAGAAACTTTTAAATTTGATATGATCCCATTTGTCAAAGGTTTTTTCTGGGTCTACTAAGATGACCAAGTGATTTTCATCTATGCTTCTGTTCATGTGATGAATTACATTTATTGATTTGTGTATGTGGAACCATTTTTGCCTCCCTGGGATAAAGCCTACTTAGTCACAATGTATAATCTTTCTGATGATTTGTTGCATTCTGCTTGCTAGTGTACCGATGAGGGCTTTTACCTCTATATTCATTAAAGAAATTGGTTTGTTGTGCTCTGTTATGGTTGGATTTTTGGCTGGTTTTGAAATCAGGGCAATGGTGGTTTCAGGAGTGACTTAGGGAGTCTGAATTCCCTTTTCGCTGAATAGCTTAGGGAGTATTGATATTAGAGCTTTCCTGAAGTTTTTGTAGAACTAAGCAATAAACCCATCTAGACCTGGGCTTTTCTTAGTGAGTAAATTTTTTTAAAAATTGTTACTGCTTTTAATTTTGTTGCCTGTTATTGGACTATTCAGGGTTTTTAAATCTTCTTGGTTCAGTTTTGGTTATTCATGTGTATCTAGGAATCTATCCAATTCTTCTGAACTCTCCAATTTATTGGTGTAGAGGTCTGCAAAATAGTTGTTAATAATCTTTTTGATTTTGGTAGTGCCTGTTTTGATTTCATCTTTTTCCTTTAGAATTGCATTGATTTGGGTGTTTTCTCTCCTTTCTTTGGTAAATGGTTTGTGTACTTTGTTTATTCGTGTGTGTGTGTGTGTGTGTGTGTGTGTGTCGGGAATGACACTCAGGACCTCATGCTTGCCAGGCAGGCGCTGTGCCACTGAGACACATCCCCAGCCCTTGTTCATTCTTTTGAAGAAGCAACTCTGCTCTATTCATTGATTCTTTTTGTTTGTTTGTTTTCTGTCTGTCTCAATTTCATTGATTTTTGCTCTGATCTTTATAATTTCCTTCCTTGCACTAGCCTGGATTTTGGACTGTTCTTGTTGTTCTAAGACCTTGAGGTACATCATTTGGCTTTTTTATTTAGGCTCACTCTGTTTTTGTGATGTGGGCATTCACGGTTATAAACTTCCTTCTGAGGATTGCTTTCATTGTGTCCCAAAAGTACTGGTATGTTGTACTGGTATCATCATTTAGTTCTAGAAACTATCTTATTTCTTCTTTGATTTCTTTTGTAACCCACTGTTTATTTAAGAGTGTACTGTGTAGTTTCCAAGTATTTACATAATTTGTTTTGTCATTAATTCCTAACTTCATTGCATTATGATCTGATAAAATGATAGCATAATTTTAACTCTTTTATAAGCATGCTTTATTGGACTGTATGTGGTCTATTTTGGAGAAAGTTCCATGTGCTGCTAAGAAGAATGTGCATTCTGTTGTTGGGTGGAACACTATAGATGTCTACTAAGTCTATTTGTTCAACTTTGATAGTTCTTCGTTTATTTTTTGTTTATCTGTTTGTGTTAGTGAGATACTGTGGTCTCCCACTATAATTGTATTTATGTTTATCTGTTTTTTATGTTTTTATAAAACAGCTTTATTTGTTTTATAAAGTGTTTTTGTTAATGATTTCTATGTCTTCCTGGTGAATTGTTCCCTTAACCAGTATGTAGTGACCTTCTCTGCCTCTTTTGATTAGTTTCAGCTTGAAGCCCACTGTTCATTTTTTTAAAATTTTATTTAAAGAGAAAAAAACAAAACAAAACAGAATAAAGGGTAGCAACAATACAGCATTCCAAGGAAAAAAGGAAAAGAACAACAACAAAAAAATCCTAAGAAATTATTACTTGACAAATTACATACTGACTTCTTGGAAATAGTTGTTCAAATTACAAAGTTAAAACATGTAAAGTAGACATTCAAACAGTGAGGCTGTTAACAGTTCTGCTCCACGATCTGACAAAAACAGCAATATGGTCATCCATCTTACCCACTCAAATATACATGCAATTATATCAACAGGGTAAAATTAAACACAACAAAACAGAACAAAGCAGATCACAAGAAAGCAATGTAAGAGACAAAAATTTCAAAACTAGACAATCGGAGATATTCACTCTCATATTGACTCATTTTCTTCCAAATAGTTGTCCATATTGTCACATACAGGGATTTCACATGAAACAATATAGTATGGAATTGATCTGAGCAGGACGAGGAGGGCATTTCAGGTCTTCAAGACCAGACATTAGGGAAGCCAAGAATGGCTGTCATAGTATCTCTCATTCTCCTCAAAACAGCTGTCCATACCTTCATATGTGTTGAACTTAAACAAGACAAAGCAAGCTAAAATCACTTTGAAGAAAAAGTGATAGTTTTGCTTGATTTCACATCATGACATTATGGAATCAGCACTGGGTATTGTAGTGTCTTTTTCTTCAAAGTAGTTGTTCATTTCAACATGTGTTATATAGTTGGTTCTTATAAGCTGTTTATAAGCTCTACACATACATGAGTCTCTAAATGTATATCTATCCTTTCTGTATTAGAGGTAAAAACAAAACAAAGCAAGATAAAACAAAACTATTCCTAGAAAAGCATGAGGCAAAACAGTCACATAAAACCGCAATACTAGGTGATCTACAATGGTTACCATGGTGTCTCAGCAGTATATAACAACATTAATAAAAATGAAGCATTGGAGACATTATAAGACTTCAAAAGCAAGTAATAA
The DNA here is from genome assembly GCA_004027295.1 of Dolichotis patagonum. Taxonomy (NCBI): domain Eukaryota; kingdom Metazoa; phylum Chordata; class Mammalia; order Rodentia; family Caviidae; genus Dolichotis; species Dolichotis patagonum. The sequence goes on from PVJX010043584.1 coordinate 13,291, forward strand.
TCAAACCAGAGTGGGTATCTTAGTGAATCTTGTCATCTTCAGTGTAGTTGCCTATACTCTTAGACTTGATGCTATCCATCATAACAGAATTAAATAAATTCAGTCAATACAGAGTAGCAATCTAACAAACCAGATTCAAATAAGATCAGTCATAATAAGACAGTATAAGTTATAAAGGGCTTCAGATTAAGTTGATAGGAAAATTAGGGATGATTACCATAATATGTCCTCTTATTTTTGGGATAGCTGACCATGTCCTCAAGTCTAGTGTAAGTAGACAAACTGGAACAGCATGTAATC
>PVJX010043585.1:0-13600 GCA_004027295.1 Dolichotis patagonum
ATAGCAAAACAACGCAAATAACACAGGACTTCAAAATAAAGCAACAGGAAATCAACAGGGGCTACCATAATGTCTCTTGTTTTCTTTGAAATAGTTGTTTATACTTTCACACACAGTAAGTTAATATGAAACAAAACAGTATAAAAGCAATCAAAACAAAGGAATGAGTCTTCAAAACCAGACAATAGGAAATCAACAATGCCTACCATAATGTCTCTTTTCTTCAAAATAGCTTACCATACTTTCACATATATTGAAATCAAATAATTGAAAACAGACTACAACCAATCAAAACGAAGAATAAAAGCATTATTAGACTTCAAAACAAAATACTAGTGTTACGGATTGAGAACTTAACGCCAGCTAGATTGCATCTCCATGCTACAGAGCATAGATGTTTCACCTGAGGAAAGTTGCAGCATAAATGGAGACATGGAAAAGGAGAAGGAAGAGTGTTAAGGCATTATGGTGTTGAGGCATTGAGGTGTTGTGGGTTCTCCTACGTGTTGCTGTTTGAGCTGTTGGTTCTCCTGGAGGAGCTCTGGTCCTCACATCGAGCATTGCTTCCTGGCTCGGGAGGGGAAGACATGTGCTGCTTGGACTCCAGGATACTCAACTTGTACTCAACTGTGCTGTCATTGGAGCTCGGGGCTTCTGTGTCACTGAGGATGGCTGTGGTGCTTTTCAGGACAGCCCTGGTCTTGTTGTGAGTGTGACTTCTTGGCTCCAGCATAGAACCCTAAACCTACCAGCACAGCTCCTTCACCCTGCTGGCATAGACTTCCTAGTTTTCACCGGTCATCTTTGGGCCTTCCCAGCACAGATCCATAAAAGAGACTGGCGTGAGTCCCTCTTGTGGGCTCTAGACCTTCAGTTGAACTCGTGGGAGGCATTGTCATGAGCTCTGGGTCTTCATCTGGACTCATCTGGGACATTGCTGTGGGATTTAGGCCTTTGACTAAATATTCTATGTCTCTGGTGTTGTGAATAGATTTCCTGCATTTTCTTATGTTAACTCTGGGTGACCATCATAAAAATAATATTATAAACTCCATGTCCTGATTCTAATTGTTCTCTGTACAACCCCTGACTACAACAAATAGGAAATCAGCAATGGCTACCATAATGTCTCATTTTCTTCAATGTAACTGTTCATATCATCACACATGTTAAAACCAATTCTTGTAAACTCTTTAGGTGAAGTTCTAGGCATGTATAAGGCTGTACCTGTACATCTATCCTTTCTGTATTAGAGGGAAAAACAAAACAAAACACAGTATAAGAAAAATAAGAATCAAGAATCAAACAAATAACTATAACAAAGATCCCAAAACAATATCAGTGTAGGCTTTCAAAACAAGGTGCTTGGAACATAACTAATTTTGTTGTTTTGCATAGTTATCTTCAAAAGTTTTACTCAGATTACCAGATATGGTCATGCAAAATTGATCTTTTCCTACAGATGTGAACTGTTTTGTTCTGAGAACTAATAGAATCAGCAGTACAATCATCTTAATAGTCTTAAGTATATATATAAAAATTTATATATTTTTTCTTCTGTCTTCCTTCTTTCCTCCGTTTCCCTATCTGAATTATTTTTTCTTCATGGAGCATAAACTGCTATATATTAAACAGCCATGCTTGTGTCAGTCGTTTTCCTCACATCATTTTATTTAATTCTCACATTACTGGTATAAGCTAGGTGACAATATCTTTGTATTACAGGTATGAATACAACATTCAGAGAGTTTTAACTTGTTAACTGACTATGAATTGTGAATTCTTTTTCATTTTATGGGTAGGAAAAATCCAGAACCATTAAAAATTATACAGCTTTGGGGCATTGTTCGTTGTCTGTAGTATTTTTGTAGGAGAGACTAGAGACTGCCTTGTCAAAACATGACACAAACATTGCTTTCATTGTAATGTGAGCTCATCAGCCAGCTCTTATGTTTGCTTCATTTTGGCCTTTCTTGGGAAACTTACTCAGTTTCATGAATTTGCACACATCAGAGGGTCTACTTCCTCTGCTGCCATTTAGCACAGGGAACTTCTCCAATTATATGAAACTTCTAAATAACAGAACTGAACTGATCAGAACTTTAAAATTACAAAACTTATTTCTATATTCAAGTTTTAAAAAGACAAGTCACAACAGAGGCCAGTAGGAGAGATCTGAGAGTGGGGAATTTGGAAGGAAATAACTTGAGCAACTTCATGCAATTCTTATGAAGTCAGGACCTTGGCCCTACAGCTTCAGAATGGTTTTCAGCTAAAGACTTAAGATTAGGAAAGTCTTCACTTAACACTCAAAGACCAAGAAGTCTCAGCTGAAACACTGCATTCCCAAAGCATCCTTGTGTATGTAGATTTTGTTCTCAGATGCTGTTCTGTTGGAAACCACTACAAAGCAGCTCTGATCAGGATTTAAACCTAATTGGATTTTTATGTTTATCTGTGAGTCTGTCCTAAGCCTAGGTCCCTTGCCTGGCAATGGGAGCTGATTCATAGTAAGTGAACCTCTATGAATCAGTCTTCCTGGCTGAGGCCTGTAGTGGCCTGTGAGGCCAGAGATACCTCAAAGGGCAAGACAAAGCCACAGCTGAGGACCATTGGCTCAAACATCAGTTAAGTAGAGACTGCAGCTGCAGGCATCTCACTCCTGCAGTCTCACTCCTACCATAAATGTCATCATGGAGATGAGACGGTTGTCCTAAATTGACATGATTTATTACTTGGAGAAGTCTTTGAAGTGACTCCTAAGGTCCTGCTCATTGCCCAAACTTTCCTCAGTTTCCTCAATCTTTGTTTGGACCTAATAAAAATGGGCCATCCAGAGAAATCTTTGTCTTAGCCCTCAGAGTCTCAAACTCAGCTAAAGCGTTTTGACACTCCTGGAGCCCTAAAATCACACCACTTATCTCATTTATTTAAGCCTTCATCTTACACTCATTTGGGAGATTGGGGATCTAGGTCAGGATCTGATATTGTTCACCTCCCTGGAGGTGAGGGATAGGGTTTTAACCTGCTGACCGCCTATACCAGCCAGGAAGAACTTGGAGAACAGGGGGTCTCAGCAGAGAAAGACATGGTAGCTACTTATCCTGAGGGGTACTTGCATCAGCCAAGCCCAGAGTACAAAGTCTCCAATGAGCAAAGTGAAACTGACCTGCATTAAACTTCATGTTTTTAAAGTGTGCAATTTGATAAGTTTTGCTATGAAACTACTACCACAAGCCAAGTAAATCGACAAGTTCATCCCTCTTGAAGATTTCCTCTTCCTTTGGTAATTCCTTTTACCCACTCTTCTCTGTCCCAGAGAGCTCCTTGTCTGCTGCATTGCAGTGTGCATTTTCTAGAATCTTACATCAACAGAATTGTGCTATATGTACTCTTTTATATCTGAGGGGGGGTTTTGTCACTCACCATACTTATTGTGGTATTTGTTTATGTTGCACATACTGGTCATTTACTTCTTTTTATTGCTTGGTAGCATTTGTGGATGAACATAAAGAATTTGTTCCTTTGCCTTATCTCGTTCTGACTACTACAAACTAGGCTGTGATAAACTTCCACTTGCAAGTTTTGTATGGGCATATGCTTTCATTTCTCTTAGATGTATAGCTAGGAGCAGGTGGTATATGTTTAACAACTTTTTAAAGTAACTGTCAAGCTGTTGTGTAAAGTAGTTGTGCCATATTACTTTCCCACTATCAGCATATGAGAGTTTCAGTTCCTCCATATCCTTGTCAACACTTGGCAAAAGTCTTTACAGTTTTGACCATTCCAATAAGTATACCACAGTATCTCATTATAGTTTTAATTTGTTTCTCTAATGACTGATAATATTAAACAACTTTTCATGCATTAACTTGCCATTCATATATGTTGGCAATGTGCCACTACTTTTATTACATTCATTGGCTTTTGATCATGCAGCAGCTTTTTCCTGTGTATATGCTCTGGGCTTATTATTGGTAGGATTAAAAGATTAGAATAAGAAAAAATTGGTTTGTTTTGTTGTTTTGTTTTTTGAGGCTAGGTCTTGCTATATGGTTCAGACTGGTCTTGAACCTACTATGTAGCCCACACTGGCCTCAAATTTGTGGAGATCCTCATTCCTCAACCTCCCAAGTGCCAAGATGAAAGGCATGTGCCTCCACTCCTGGCTTAAAGGTTTTAAGTACATACAAGTTATGATTTGGATCTGAAATATCCCCCAAAGGCTCATGAGCCAAAGACTTAGTCCATAGCTGATTGTACTACTGAGAGGTGGTCAAAATTTCACTGATAGTGTTCCTACCTACTCAGGTCAGAAGTTCTCCCCAAACAAATCAAAGCCATTAATTTTGGTGAAAGGAAAAGGGCTTTATTCAAATCTAGCTCCAAGGACATGGAGGCCTCATATCATCACAGGTCACCATCTCATTGAGTTCAGGTGTATGAAAGTCTTCTATGGCAAGGAAGAGAGGGGAAAGGCAATGCAATGAGATGACAGACAACTCCAAGCGTTTTTCACCCTTCCAGGTCCTTTTCTGCTCCCTCCCTTCCCTGTGAAATCAAAAGGAAATTGGGCTTTGACCTCCTGGAGCCAAAAAGCCCACTCACCTGGGCTGAGAAGAGGTGAAGAGAGGATGACAATTACACCACCTCACCTAAGGAAGTTTGTCTATAAATGAAAAAACTCAGACCTTTAAAATTCCTTTTTAGCCAGGTGTAGTGGCACACACCTGTAATCACAGCACTTAGAAGGCTGAAGCAGGAGGATCGCTATGAGTTTGAGGCCAGCCTGGGCTGCATAAGCGAGTTTAAGGCCAACCTGAACTCTGTAGTGAGACCCTGACTCAAAAGGGAATTAATTAATTAATTAATTAATTAAAATTCCTTTGCCTTGCCTATTACAATGGGACTTGGTTGGAGGAAGTAAGTCAGAGAGACCTTATCCTTAAGGAGTCTACTGGCACCCTGGCCTCTTCCTGTCGCTCTCTCCGTATTGGGTGTCTTGAGGTTAGCAGTTTTCCTCTGCCGCATCTTTCTGCCCGTGATGTTTCTGCTTTGACAGACCCAAAAACAATGGAGCCACCTGACTCATGGACTGAAGCTAACTGTGAGATAAAATAAATCTTTTCTACTCTAAGCTGATTTTGTCACAGTGGTGGGAAACTAACCCAAGCCATAAGTACACAAATATATATACATATATATAGTGTACACATGCTAATCAGCCCAGGAAATGTTTTGCAACATAATGTTAGAGAATAAAAATCCCCAGAAGCCTCAAAATGAGTATCCGCAGGGCAGAGCTACTTCCTCAACTATATCTGACCAGAGAAGTTTCCCTTTCATCAAAGAAAACCCTAGGCCCCAGTGTCATGGTTGGCTACAGTCTGAGAGGAAATGTTGTTGCAGCTGATAAGATGTAAATGGTGGGCATTGTAAGAAGGACGCCTGTGGCAACAAGATAGACAACCAAATAGTGGCAGAAGCCAAGTATAACTATGACAAAGCACAGTGCCGAAGGACACGGTTTCAACAGCCAGGCTGACGTGGCGCTGTGTCTCCTTCCACTGGTGACTCAAGGCTCTTGGGCAAGTTAACTCTATTCTGTTGAAAAATGAAGATGAAACTGCCTCACATGACTATTATTCAAATTAAATAATAAATCTGCTATACCAAGGGACTTTTTTTTGTACTGGGGATCAAACTCACAATCTCAAGTTTACCAGGCAGGGGCTTATACCACTGAGCTAAATCCCTGGCCCCATGAAGTGACATTTTAACAAGAAGGGTAAAAGGATTATCCCAGGACCAGTCAGACTTGCACGGTGCACTAACTCTGACAATTCGTCACTATGCACTGTGACTTCAACTCCAAGTCACTTCGTCTCTCTCTAAGATGGAAAAAATATGTCACAAATCTCCTGGTGACGCAGTCATAGCAGTCAGGGCCATGACGGGATGGGGAGTAAGCAGAATGCTGGGCCCTCACTTACTACGCATTCAAAGCTTCCTTTGTGTTTTCTTCTGGGTTAGGCAGGGATTTACAAGCCCTTTCTTTAAATTTTAAAATTAAAAAAGAACAAAAACGATGATACAGAACTTCAAAACACAATAATGGGAGATTAACAATGGTTAATATATTGTGTATGGTTGTCTTCAAAGTAGTTTCAGATTACAAGATATAGGCATGAAAAATAATCAAACAATGAAAGCACAAAGCATTATTTTTGATGAACTAACAGAGTTTAGTAAATATATATATATATATATATATAGTCTTTTCCTTTCTTTCTTTCCTCCTTTCCCTCATCTCAGTTGCTTTTTCTTTTTGAGCAGTTTCTTCCTTTTTCATTTTCCCAATAGGTATTGTACATTTTGGATCTTATTTACAGTTTCAGTTTTTTTACACTACAGAGACAATATGATATTTACACAAGAGTCTGATTTATTTTGCCTATGAATATGGTCTCAAGTTGCATCCATTTACCTATAAAAGCCTTAAGTTTATTCTTCTTTATAACTGAGTAGTACTCCATTGTATAAAAATACCACGTCTTTTTTTTTTTTTTTTTTTTTTTTTTGTTTGGAGGATCTAACTCATGACTTAGCACTTCCCAGGCAGGCACTTATGCCACTGAGCTAATTCCCCAGCCCCATAATATCTTTTTTATCCATTCCATGATTGATGTGCATTTGGGTTGTTTCCAAGATTTAGTGATTACAAATGTGCTGCTATAAACATGGTGCCCATATATCACTGTAGTATGCTATTTTCAAGTCTTCTGGGAAAATACCCAGAAAGGGAATAGCTGGATTGAATGGGACCTCCAATCCTAGTTTTTTGAGGAATATTCACACTGATTTCCACTGGTAGATTGTACCAGTCTATACTCCCACCAACAGTGGAGAAGGTGTCCTTTTCCCCCACAGCCCCACCAGCATTTGTTATTGGTTGATTTCTTGATGACAGCCATTCTTTCTAGAGTGAGATAGAATCTCAGTGTTATTTTAATTTGCACTTCTCAAATGACCAGTGATGTTGAACATATTTTCATATATTTATTTGCCATTTGTATTTCTTCATCTGAAAAGTTCATATTCATCTCAGATGCCCATTTTTGAATTGGGTCTTTGAATTTAGGGGACCTGATTTTTTTCAATTCTTTACATGTTCTAGGTAGAAGTCCTTTGTGTGAGGGACAGTTGGTTAAAAGTTTTCCCCACTCTGTGGCTGTGGGTTTTCTTTTCACTCTGTTGGTGAATTTTTTTTTTTTTTTTTTTTGTACTGGGGACCAAACTTACAACCTAGCACTTGCCAGGCAGGCACTAATGTCACTGAGCTAAATCCCCGGCACCTCTGTTGGTGATTTTTAAAAGCCATTTTTGCTATGAACCATGACTCTTCACTTGGGCCAACAGATGCCCACTAGGTAACTCAAAGTTGGACTTTCACTTTACATCCTTTGTTATTGTTAATCTTGGGTCAATTCTCTTCTCTGCTCTGCACTGGAGTACATTGATATTTAGGGAGTGTCTGTCTAAGAGCTGGCTACAGAGGTTTGACTAACCCTAATTTTATAGTATCTCATCCTCTTCAAGACTGAGGACCCCACAATAAGAGGTTTATAGGGAACTAAGCTACACTGAGAAGATTACAGCCATTGTTCCAAACCTGTTAATCACAGGTTTAGATTCCAGCAAAGGAAGAGCCACACACAACTGAGACCCCACCAGCAGGGTCAGTTTCTTTCTAGAAATAGAACCATGCCTCAGCCATAAGGATTCCAGAACCGTGACATGGGACTGAGATAATCAGCAAGTGAATCCAACTCACCAGCTAATCCTTAAAAGCTGGGCTCCCACTTTTTCAGGCAGGCCATTCTGAAGCTCTATATGACAGTGTACCCCTCCAGTTACCTAAGCTGGAATCCTTTTCTATCTTCCCTCTACCTTCCTATTAAAGCTTTTTTTCCTTTAGATTTGTGCTTTAGTTTTAATTATCATCATCACTAAAAGCAAGAACACATACTAGTCAACCTGGTGTATAAACTTTAACTGAATTCTTGTTTCCATAGTGTACAGTGGTGATAGCAGACTGAAGGTGCTTGCCATTATGGGTGAATTGATTGCCCTAAGCTAAAGTCAGCTTATAAGGACCTTCTTATGACTTCATTTATTTCATTCCAGTAACTATATAGGGTACCTACCATGCACAATCACTGAACTAAGTGTTGAAAGAATTAATACAATTGTAAAGCACACTTTTCTGATTCCAAAAACACAACTCTAAAGCAGAAAACAGGGTAGATGATTTCAGCCAACATGTTATATGCTAAATGCAGAGTGCAAATAAATGGTGGAGAAATTCAGAAGTAATGAGTCTACCGTAGAAATAGGAGTCTAACTAAGAATTCAAAAACCATCAGGGGTTAGATTCCTAGACTATGGATCTGGTTTATCAGGCACAGAAGCATGACCTGGCACAAGCAAGGGACCAATATGGCTGGTTTGGAGGGTAAGCAAAGGAGAAATTCCTTCAGAAAGGTATTCTGGGGTCATTTTGTTAAAAGCTTCATGTGCTAGACTTTACACTGATATCTAAACTGTGGCCAGTGGAGAGTCAAGCAATTTATTGGTAGTTTTAAATTTTAATGTTGATAAAAAAAATGTTCCATCTAGGAAGAAAAAGAATTATGACAAATATATAGGCCCAACTATATACTTAAGGAATCAGAATCCTTGAAATCAGGGCTCAGGCCTATGCTCAGAGAAAAAAATTCCCGGGCAGTTCTGACACAGAGCAAAAGTCAAAAATTACTGACAGCTCAAAAGCCTGAATTACCTTATGCCTTCTGTAGCATGGGACCAGAACAAAGGAAGGGATTTGTTGAGGGCCCACTCATGCCAGGTGACCTTTAGATATGACTTCACTTATCCTTAACAACAACATTATTAACATTATTATTTTCGTTTTAGAGACAATGAAGCTATTGCAGTTTAGATCTGGAATGTCCCCAAAAAGTCTGTGTGTAATAGCTTGGCCCTCAATGTGGCTTTATTGGGAAGTAGGGTCTAGTGGAATGTCATTTGTCATTGGGGGTAGATCCCTGCAGGAGAAAAGGGGACCCTGACCACTTCCTGTTCCTTTCTTTTTCAATTGCTAGCCAATGAGGTGAACAGTTACCTCTGTCATATGCTCTCCACCCTTATGTGATGTCTCACCATAGGCCCAAAAGCAATGGGGCCACCATTCAACCATGGACTAAAACCTGTAAAACAGTGAGCCAGAATAAACCTTCTATGAATATAAATTGATTATCTCGGATTTTTTTACAAAGAGGAAAGTTTGACTAACCCAGAAGCTGATACTTAGAAATGTTGCAAAAGCAGTCACACACTGAGGATTTGAACCCAGGCTCAGGACACTGCATTTCTGAATGTATCACCACACTCCTCCCACGAACATCTGTGCACATCTTCTCTCGAAACCACAGCTCGGAACTAAGTAACAAATGTGTTATCAAAAAAGTTACCTCCTCCCACCCTCTTTCCTCTCCTCTAGTGACATCTAAATTTTATCTTCCCCTTCCTCTGAAACTAGGCTAAAATTTCCAAGGGCTTAATTTCGTGCCTTGCTTTTTAAAGCAAGGTAAAAATTGTCATAACTTTCTCTTTCTACTATTCTTTTCTTTACAACTTCTCCAAATAGACCCTACTCAGTTTAAAACTATTCAGAGCAGAACACAGAATAGAATCCAAAATATTAAAAAGTGACTTTCATGATTTTCTTTTTACCCTAAGACTATCGGGGACTGTCCACATAAGGTTTCACACAAAATCCAAAGGCAATGATGCTGATGCTCTGTTTGACTTTTTAAAATGTCTACCAGCAAGCACTGAGAAGTCATTTATCTCAGTTTAAGCAAGTTCCTCATTCTACTTTCAGAAGCTATTCTCTGGTAGAATTTTAACCATTGCATAAGTGTATGAGTCTCCGGGTGCCTACAGGAGAAGCTTCGTATGTGTTCTTAAATCAGAACTGCATTTTACATGTATATGTAAAATTCTCACTTTATATGTGTCCTTCTATTTTTTTTCTCTCAAAGGGTGTTATATTTTTCAGATGGAATGCTTTACTTTTTTGATTTGTTCAGTCAAACGATACAAGGAGAAATTTACCTCCTTATGTAAACTTTCTTCATTCCTCCTCCATTGATGATTAGACAATCTGTTTTCTTCCCGTTCTTCACTGGAACCCTGAATAAAAGCTGACCACCTCCTTTCTGGCTTCACATACTCTTCAGCTGGAACTGAATTGTCACTTGAGTGTCATGTCTTCAAACTGGGGTTCAGGCCCATGTGAATTAGTCTATTACTGTGCCTAACTGGGCCTGTGCTTGATTTCTAAGCCAAAGGGCTCACAAGTAACATCCATACTGCTAAAGACCCACCTTGTCAAGGGACACATTCTTCTCACCAAGAATTAATTACATTTAGGAAGCCTTGATTACTGTGTGTGTGTGTGTGTGTGTGTGTGTGTGACTGGGAATTGAAACCAGGGCCTTCACATTGACCTACATTCCCAGTGCTTTTTTATTTTGTATTTTGAGACACAAAGTTGCTAGTTTGCCCAAAATGTGCTGAAATTTGTAGTCTCTTGCTTTAGCTTTTCACTGCTGGGATTACAGGTGTGCACCACAATGCCTAGCTTGATAATGGTTTAAATGCTTGCATGGTCACTGTGTACAAATGTACAGTTTTGTGACGCAAAGCCCAGGGGAGTCAGTCACCTAGAATGCAGTGGCGTTGAATTGTGCACATTCTGTTCAACTTTCCATAGATGTCCCTTACTAGGGAACTATTTTTCCCTTACTGTAAATAGCTTTCTTCATCCCAAATGAATGCTTTGCTTGCCAGAACATTGTGATCAAGTTGGTGTATATTAAAAAATCAGTGCTAGAGGTTGTCCATGTATTTTCCTGTTCTTTAAACTTTCTTTAATTTTAGAATGCTTTATTATTTCTTTTTTTTTTTTAATCAGTACCGGGGATCAAACTCACAACCTTACGCTTGCAAGGCAGGCACTTATGCTGCTGAGCTAAATTCCCCTGCCTCTGTTTTATTATTTCTTAAAAAGAATTTTACTTTAAAAAATCATAAAGCCATTGAAATAATTTGAGAGATGAAAGGTAGTGTTATTACTCAGTAAATGAAAGTAAGTCATAGAAAAGGAGAGTCATTAATGACAAAACAGTCATCACAACTAAAAAGAGTTAAACTAAGTCATGTATTTCAAAACACAAGATTGACTCCATATTAATAAATATTTTACATTGAATGTAGAAAAAATATTGTGTCTATTCTATAAAGCCAATGTGCTCAACCATCAGAGAAAAAGATAGTCTTTTATCTTTAACGGTTGACAGAATAAGCTGGGACTAGGGACAGCCTCAGGAGTGGTGCAAGGCAAATCAGGAAGGGCAGGAGAGGAACTGGTAAAATCAGGGAGAAAAGTCTACTTGCCTTTCCTTAATGGGACCATAAAATTAAAAATCTAGCGTTAGAAAAAATATACCTTCATAAATGCTTTTAACTTTACAGGTACTGTCATTCTTAATTTTGTGAAACATCACTAGCTAGTGGCCAAGGTGAAAAATTGTATGTTTCCATTTTGATCAGGACAGGTTTCTCTAATTCTGAGGCCTGGAGCCAAATGAGAGCGCTACTGTCTGTGCTTTAAACTCAGATACAACCACAGGACCATGACCTGCAGCACTCATGGTGACACTGTTAACAGTTACCACCACAAAGCTCTCTGTAGATCTGAGTCCTTTCAGCATTGGTACTTACAATCATGGCTGCGGACATGGCTCAGCAGCAAAGCACCTGCCTGGCAAGAGCAAGGTCATGAGCTCAATCCCCAGTACCAAAAAAGAAAGAAAGAAAACTTAAAAGCCAATCACTTAACTTTGGGCTGTTTCAGGGCCTGGAAATAGCCCTCAGCTACTCCTGGCTCCCTGAGGTCTTTCTCTCAGAAGTAAAAAGCAACAGAGGGTATAATGCTAACAACCACCACTGTTTTCAGGAAGTGTCTGTGCAGGGTAGTGGATTAGGAAGACTGTGCCCCCTCCATTTCCCTATGTGCACCAATGGCCAAAAACAATGCAACTAAACAGAACAGAAGAGGCTCACACGCAGGGCTCCTGGTACAGACTGACAACAGCTCCAGGAGAGGCACTGTCTCAGGCTGTGGCACACCTGAGGTCATCTGAAGACCAAGACTTACACAAAGGAGGACAATGAAAAACACTTTCACTTGCATAGGTGTTAGGGTCACAGGGTACTTTGGTGTTCAGCTAGGCAGCACCTCCTTCACTTTCCAAAAGAGGCCTGAAGTCCTGAAAAGGCTAAGCAGCCTATGTGGATCACACGACTTGTGCTAAGGTTTGGGTTCACAAAGAGTCAGAAAGGCTGCGGTGAGCAAGGCGGTGCACATGGACACTGCGCTCCACGTGATTAGCTATGTGCAGGCAAAACTTCCCACCCGGGCCCTCAGGACCAGTCGTCACAGAGGTGGACAGGTCCCGGACTGAGCTTATTCATGAGCTTCCTTGAGGAGGGGATGAGGACCTGCAGGTTTGTCCTCACTTCCCAGTCCGTGAGGCCACCTGGATGGCTTTGATCCACTCAGTACGCTCCTTAGGGGTGGCTGCTTGCAAGAAGTAATGAACTTCATCAGCCGTGATGATCTCGAAAAGGTTCTCCTCATCATTCTTCTTGCCTGGTGAAGGAGAAAGCGTGTGGCAGTCAGCTGACCTGCCCTCCTTCTGCACGAGACACCTAGTTTAATTTCTTTTCTTTTCTTTTCTTTTTTGGTGCCCTAAGGTACCAAATGTGGTTTCCAAACATATAAATATCGTACAACTATGTGGATTCATTGCATGAGTATATATGTGATTTAAGCAATAAATAAAATACTCAAGGAGAAACATTTTCTTTCACAGTTGATAAGTAAATTAAGTTCCTCACCTTTGCCCACCAATAGTATTCAGTGAGTAACTTCTAATAATGCTGAATGAGTACATTTCTTCTGTTCATAACCTAAACCAAGGGCTGACCCTAATTTATAGGCAAGAGGGTCACAAGTATGAACCCAGCCTGGACAACTTAGTAACTTGGTGAGATTCTGTCTCAAAATTAAAAAAAAATAAATAACAAATGGGCTTGGCATGTAACTCTGAAAAAAAAAAAAAACCCTTGGGTTCAATCTCTAGCACCATAGAAAAACAAACCAATAAGGTTTGTTTAACCTAATACCACTACCATAAGTATAGTCTTAAACCAGTTTTTATCAATGGCCAGTTTAGAGCTCCCACTGAAAGATTAAAAGTCAACCAACTGACCAGTACTGTAACAAGACTCCAAATGGAAAATCTTCCTATTTCAAAACTAAAACACTATTCAAGGAGGTGGGGTGAAGAGCCAGAGGTAGTGAAAATCTGGGCCTTTGCAGCTACCAAGTTTCCTTCCCTACCTTTACAACACTATCAACCCAAAATGGCAAAATGAAAGTAGGAATCACACTTCCCAGTGATTCCAT
>PVJX010043587.1:0-13584 GCA_004027295.1 Dolichotis patagonum
AAAAAAAAAGAAAGAAAGAAAGAAAAGAAAGAAAGAAAGAAACTGGCGCACCCGTCCCTAATCCAGTTACCCCTGGGAGAGTCCGTTAAAGACACGTTGTTCTACTTTCACTTCCAAGCACCTATGAGACTGTGGAGGAGACTGCAAAATTTTCCTTAGCTTTTCATTGTCTCTATGTTCTTTAAACGTAGCCTGTTTCTTTCTTGAACTGCTAGAGTTTTAAAAATGTGTTTTAGTGGTAGTTTTTTTTTTTCTTTCTTTCTTAACTCCGTTTTATACACTCTTTCCGTTCCTCTTCTCCCAGCCTGTCTCACGCTCCCTTCTCCGGAGCGGACTGGGTCCTGCGCTCACTCCCTCTGGCTTTTCCTTCCTGCTATCTGTCTGTGTGCAAAGTGCCTCCCTCTGCAGCCCAGTGAGTCTCCCTGAAGCCTTTTATACATTCCCTGGCTAATTGCTGCAATAGAGAAATGAAAGCCTAATCTTGCTAAAAATCTTGACGTCATTGAGAAAGAGGGCTTTACTTTGGCCAGGACTGCAGTGAATAGAAAAGCAAAACTCGACAACTTTTTTTTAGAAGGGGTCGGGGAGAGACAGTGAAATTTTGCTTTGTGATAGAGACAGAGACAGAGAGAGAGAGAGAGAGAGAGAGAGAGAGAGAGAGAGAGAGAGGTGGGGGAGAGACCTCTGACAACTTTTAGGAAATGCATCTAAACTTTAGGGAAAGTAATTTAATATAATGTGTAGATTAATATGATGACACTCTCTCTTCTGATTATCATTATTATAATTTATCAGGGGCTTGGAGAAAAAAATCCTGGCAGGCAGGTAGAAATGACAAAGAGCAATCACAAATGGTCTTTGCCCAATTTCTTGAAATATAGAAATGTTTACCTGTGAACTTTATACCTTTATACCATGACTATTCCTTCACCAGATTTGTCACCTGGGTCCTTTAAATATTTTTGAGTCATGATCTTATTTAAGAAAATGCAAAATTAGTTGGAAGGTGGAAAACCTTTAAACTGTTTGAGAATCACCAGAGCATTTTTCTAGAATTGTTTGCAGAAACCTAATACAAGTTTTCTTTTTTTATTTTACTGAAGCTTCTCATACCAAACAACCACCCCAAATCCTCCAGACATGAAACAAGGTAGGTCACCAGATATTCTTGTTAATTCCATTTTTGCCTCTATGCAAATCACATTAAAACTTCTCATTGAATGGCAGGAAGATACTGCATGACTAAAAAATAAATTATTTTTCAGAGAGCCCTTTAAATTCAGCACTTCCCCTGTTTTTATTAGCACAACTTGTAAAAGGACCTAAAACTTTAGGGAATCTTCTTTTTTGATTGAAAAAAAAGTTATCAAATGTATAGGTGGTTAGGAGCAGACTCTTGATTGGTTTGGTGACATTCCTGTTAATCTCCAGAACAGTTAGACAGGTAAGGTTTTGGCAGGATGCCATGACCTCCTCCTTATCCTGGTTTTCCTTTTCTCTTACCTAACAAATCACCTCTAAGAATTATATTTTCTTAGGAAAAAAAGGGATTGGCAAGTATAGACCCTGAGATGGGGTGTAAAATTTTAATTGAAATTAATCAGCTGCATTTTTTATGTACATAGAGCTCTCATTAGGCATGAGCTAAGCAATGGATGTAAATCTGTGGTCAGTTCATTGCTATATTTTGTCCCTGTGGCTAAAACTTGCAAAATCACAGAACTAATTTAAAGTCTAAAAGAGAAGCCATTAATTGGTGGTCCCAGGGCTAAATTCTATATACAAATGCATTTTGTTTGGATAGCAGGGTATTTCTTTCGCTTTCAAAAAGATAATCAAAGGAGATTTCAGGTTCTGTGTAACCAGGGATTATCATCCACTTAGTTTATTATTGTCTCCCCGCTACATAGAACTGTGAGTGGCATCTATTCACCTCACTAAAGATGTTCTGAATGAATGAATGAATGAACAAATGAATGCATGAGCATTTGGAGAGCCTATGCTTTGCTCCACTCTCTGGGCACTAGTCAAATGCAATACAATGTAAGGGGAAGAGAGTGGCCTGGAACTGTGAAACATGGAGGCTTCCTGCATGGCCCTTTCCAGTGACTCAGTGCTCACAATCTCATGCCTTCATTCTTATCATCAGCTTAATCCATTGTAAGTATTACATTTATAGCTCATGGAGTAAATTTTTAGAGAAGACTTTGGAAGCTGGAAAAATGAACATAAACCTCTTAAGAAAGTTGTCCTAAGACCAGCATCTCTTGTGAGTAAATGAACATTTTATATAATAATAGGCATAGTATAAAAATATGTATAATGTAAATTGCATCCTTTTATACTTGTTAGCGTCATTAAGAGAAAAGAAAAGACAAGTGAAGGAAGTGACAAGCTGGTAGATGGGAAAACAGCAGTGCCAGATGAGGGCTGAGCCAACAATGACAGGAGAAGGTGTGGACTTGGGAAATGATGCTGTCACTCATGGCCCAAGCCTTAAAATCGCACTCCTGGGATGCTCACTGTCCCGCATTCGAATGAAGCCAGCACTCCTCTCAGGTGGAGACCTCAGCAGCCATAAACCCATTTTTCCTCACTTGTCATCTGCTCTCCAGGACTGAGATACGTTTGGAAATGGCAAGCCAAGAAGAAGGATTAGCAGAAATTCAGGACATATTTTCTTTGTAAATGCAGTTTCAAGCACATTCATAGTATAAATCATTGGAAGCCAGAATTGTGACACTTTGGGGTATTGTTTGTTTGTTTATTTATTTATTTATTTTGGAAATCTGAAGTGTTTGAAAAATTGTTTGAAAATAGAATAAATAGGAAGATAGCCACCCTGGTCATGTCACTTGTCATTTTTTTCTAAACGAATAAATAAATAAATCCTAAAGCTGAAAGCCATTCTTCCACCAAACAGACTGTCCATCTTAGAAATGATACTTCTCAAAGCTATTTTTCTTTATACTTGCTTTACAGTTGCTCATTATAACTACTAATAACATTTAGCGCTTTGATCTTCAAGTACTTTTATGCTCATTAAATGACAAAATAATCACAAGCATGATTTTTCCCACCATAGAGATGATAAAAAGTGTCGGCACCATTGGAAAGTCACTGGTGTGGAATATTTTCCCAAATCTGAACCTCACTTTTCTCCCTAATGACTGTTTTGTGGTCCTGGTTAAAACTGTTGGTGAAAGTTGTTCAGGAGTAATTTTATCTTCTAAATTGCAAAAGATATCTGAGATTTAACATCTGTTTAATATTGCCCCAACTCAAGCCCTTGGCCTGGTTGTCCTGTGACCACTTAAAAGGTTTGGATATCTTCTTGGTCATGTAAGTGTTCTTAGCAATCAGCATTGTAATGAGTTAAACGCAAACCAGCATGTGGCATGTCAGTTGAATTTCCCCATACAATGTTGTACACAGGTTTTAAATTCCAAAAACAGAGAGCCCAGAGCAAAACACTTTGGGCTTTAAATAAGTACAGAACCACTGTAAAAATGTTTAATTTTTTCTCTTTCCATCGTAAGAAAGCATCATATCCTACCATTACCTCTTTCTGGTTGGAAAAATAACACATGACATGTCTTCCTTTCGTCTACTTGACTCTTGAGGTTGAGAAAATGAAGTTGGATGACCTGAAAGCTTACTTGAAATTTTCCAGCGTGACAGCTACCACTATTTCTTTATTTTTATCTAAAAGAACAAAAGAGCACCCAAGAAGTTAGTGAGTCATGCCATGGATTTTGAACAGTCTTAGTTTCATAGAATTTAACTCCTAATTCAAATGATGTGATGAAATGCATAACAAAAATGAGGTTTCATTTTATTTTATTAAAAACTCATAAAAACAATGCAATTGTAAATCTAAAATGTCTGAAAAGGAAAGGTGTACTGACTGGAGACAATAGTGTTAGGAATATAGTTACTGAAAATACCCTGTACCCCCAAAATAGCACAACTCTTATCTGAGAAAAGAATCAAACTCCCTGTAAGCTTCTGCCTCTAGAGAGTTCTGGTTGTGCCTGAAAGGGAGTTATGATGAAAGGTTTATACCACAACTACTGAATCACTCAATTCCCCGTGGGCCCATCCATTCTGCAAATACAGCTCTGTTCCCTGCTTAGTGGTGAAAGGAAAAGCTCAATGGATAAAATACACAATCTCAGAGCAAACTCTGACACACCTTGGGCAAAGCAACTCAGGACTGAGGCAGGGAGGGCAGCGCTGTGGGAGGTGAGAACATTCATTCCATCCACAGTCCTGCCCTCCTTGGAGCAGGAGCTGGCAGGGAGCTTCATCTGAGGTGTTAATGCATTCTTCCTCTAATAGAAGCTGTTCTTTTTTTTTAGGCCACCTACTGGTAGGCAGAGGAAGGAAAGGAAAGGAAAAGTGGGGCGGGGGACTGGGGAGCATTGGCAAACACATGAAGATGCAAAGGGAGATTAAGATGGTGGAGAGGAGTAAAAAAGAAAAGTGAATGAGTTGCCTGTGGAGGCATCTGGCAAGAAAGCCAATTAATTCCAATTGTGGTGATGCTTTTTGTGAGGGAGACAGCTGTCCAGAACCTAGATGACAGCCACCACCTCATTTCACAGAGGTCACTGAACAGCTGTTAGGAGGCAAGAGCCTTCATTTGCTATTGACCTGGTCTGGATCAAAATTGATGGCTACCACCCTACTAGCTACTCAAACCTCTCCACATGCCAGGAGGCTCTCTGAGAGTTATTTCATTTTGAGAATAGCTCATTAACCTCTAGAGACACCTAAAGTTAGGATCCATGGGATGGGGCAGGGTAGCGGAAGTGAGTTCATAGGGAAGTAGAGGAGAAGATTTTGTAATGATGTACATGGTGCGTTCCTTCAGGACAAAAAGTTCTCGGAATGAGCAAATTACGCTCATCCTTTCCCTGCTGAAAATCTGACTTACTGCCTTCCTTCCTTCTATATCCTCGGCCCAATGAAATAGACTAAATGAAACAATGGCATATGGTCAAAATAGTCATTCTCTTTGGAGTAACATTTCCTTTGCTTTACTTTATTCTATAGTTCCTAGGTAACCATAAGATAACTTTCTGTTTTAAAATAAAACAAGCCATTCTTTAAAAGCTCAAGTTTTACCACTTCATTCATATGCTGAGTACATGAACATAGCATGACAAAATATTAACACATGCTGGCTCATGCAATGCCACAAGTAATAATGTAGTGTGTTATCACTGAGAACAAAGGACACCACACATCTTCTCTAGAGAAACAGTAATCACTAAGGCACAGAGGAAATAAACCAGATATCCTATTCCAACCTCGGTGAAGATAATGAAGCTGATAGAATTAACTGTAGCTTGAAAAATTCATGTTTGGTATGGAGGATAAAATACCTACAATGAGGATGATTGTACAATGATGTATATTACTAAGGAAGGTTATAAAAATGTTATCAGTGAACTGATTTTCAAGGTAGAAAAGAAGGATAATAAGGTAATCTCTCAAAACCTCTTTAAGCATCTGGTGCTATTAAGATAATTTAAGATAAGTTGCTATATAACATACATAAATTCATGCAACTGAGCTAATGGCAGAATACCATGTTCATGAATTATTGTTGTATTTCCATTCCAATTTTAAAGACTAATCTTTTACCAGATTAAATGAATCCTCATATTTTCTAAGACATTGTAGGCAGGAAAGGATTAGTGTGGCTTACAAGGACAACATATAAGGCAGGGAATCTAAATCTAATTTTAAAGCCAATCTCATTTATTATATGGACACTAGGAGTATTTTATCAAAATACAACCACTTACCTAATGACTGTTTTCAAAATAAATATATTAACAAGTTTCTAAATAGCCATACTTTGTTCCTCAAGGGAAATTTCTATTATATTTGAAAGGCTCTAAATCTACCTTCCCCAAATAAAACCAACACATTCTAGAATGTTTTGCATTAGTAATCAACTAAATGATACACAAATCTAAAAACTCCAAGTGAATATTTCTTTTATTTCTATTGACTTTATTTCCAGAGTCATGTCCAGAAACAAACCTCTGGTTTTATTTTTCTGCTGGTAAATAGGCTAAAATATTTTTCATATTTATTCTATATTGATGTAACATATTCAGGTTTATAACAAAATTAGCCTTATTCTGGGCAGGTAAAGTGATACGTTCTCTTAATAACCTCAGTACTAAGGAAGCTGAGACAAGCACATCATGAGCTTGAGGGTAGATTAGGAGATATATATATATATATATATATATATATATATAGAGAGAGAGAGAGAGAGAGAGAGAGAGAGGAAAAATAGAAAGAAGGGAGGGAGACAAGGAGGGAAAGAGAGAAGGAAGGAAAAAAGCAAGGAAGGAGATAAAAAGGAAAGGAAAACTGAAAGACTGAAGGAAAGAAAATAATTTAAACATGTTCTAAAAATAGCAAAAATAAAAAACTATTTTGAGTCATAAGTTTGTTCATTGTTGCCCAAGTCATAGATTTCTTCTAAAGAAAAAAGGAGAAAACTTAATTTTTTAAAAAAATGGCAGTTTCTGGCAGGATAAATAAGATTTTTGTACATATTATCAACCTTCTCCTCCTAATTTAATGAAAACTTGAATACAGTAGAAAATAGGAAGGAGCACAGATATTTTGGAACATCAAGATTGGGTAATATTGCTACAAATAACATCAATCAGCCTGAATCTTTGCCCAAACCCAACTCTGAATTGAACTTGATTGGGAGCCCTCAGGAGAGATATGTTCTTTGATTCTATTCAGCACGTAACATTCCCTCCATCTTATACATCTTTAGGGAAGATAGCAAAAAAATTGTTCAAATATTCCTGACCTAAGAAAACAATTGTTCTTGAAGATTCTTAAACTGTAAAGAAGTAGAAAATCTTTCAAAAATAAAGGAGAAAAGCCACTGACATTTTATAGTAGGCGAAGCACTTGACAAAGCCTCAATAAGATTCAGTTCCTGCCAACAATTTTTGGTCCTGCTTTCATCCTCTTTACTATACTGCTGTATTCCTCTGCTTAGTAATTTTTCTCTCATTGCTGGGACAAAATCCCCAATACACAAAATGAAGGAAGGAAACGTTTATTTCTTATAGTTCTTGGAGGTTTCAGTCCATACTCAGTTGGCTTCAAGGCAGCATGGCATGGCAGGGCAGCCATTCATGGCCAACTGCAAACAGCAAGGGGAATGGCAAGAGACAGAGACACACCTTCTTCCTGCCACACCTCATATCCTGGCTCCACCCCTGGGCGGGTGAAACACTCACACCACCAATCCAAGCACTACACAATGAACCAATCGCAAACGTTACATTTGGTCGAGTCCATAGTTCATGAGGCTTGGGGGCCACTGACATAAACCATGATATCCTACATAGCAATGTTTCTCAACTGGATCAGGATCTCAAAATTAGGGTTCTCAGAAAAACTAAGGACCAACTTCTTTTGTAACTGAATGACACCCAGGAGCAATGAGAGAGAACTGGGGGAAATGGCAAAGGGCAAAGCAAAAAGATGGAGGGTATGACTGGATTTCAAATGAATGTGATGAAGGGTTTGGAAACAGTGCAGCAATAAATGGCATTCAATTACCTTGGTCATGATTGATACTAAATGTTAGGAAAGGAGACACATAGAGAATATAGATATTAGACCAATAAGTGATATGAAACTAGAAGTCAACAGGCAAAATATTCTCACTTTCTAATTGTGTTCCTAGAGCATGGATATAGGGAGGATATGGGTAGAAAGTCACAGGAAAAGGTTATAAGACATCTCTACACATTATAAAATCAGTACAAAATCACTCAAAGGATGATCCACTATGGCTATGCATCCACTTACAACAGATATTTATAGAAACCTACAAAAATCCACTTATTATAATGAGCATTGAAAATGAATCCTGTTCTCAAAATCATTTAGTTCGGGGGTGGGGGTGGGGGGAAGACATATAACCTAAAAGCAACAGAATAGAAATCTAGCATACATTAGGGAAAAAAGGAAGAATTAGCCAGTGCTGCATGGGGAAGGTAAGGAAAGGGTAATGAGAAATATATATGGGCTCATTTAAGTGTAGATTCAAATTTATTAGTGTGATATTTATAATGGAGTAAGTTTAAAGCAATGTTTTCTTACATATTTGTGTTTGTAACATTTTATCAGAAATCTCTAAAAGAGGAACTTCCATTATAGTTTGTTTTGTTTTGTTTTGTTTTGTTTTTTTACTTCAGAACAAAATTTATTTAGGAATAGATAACCTTCCCTCTATTAGCATAAATTTTTTGTACTGGGGATCAAACTCACAACCTCATGCTTGCCAGACAAGTGCTTATACCGCTGTGCTAAATCCCTGGCTAGCATAAAGTTTTTGCAGAGAAACAAAATGAAAGAAGTTAATTTAAAACTTTGTTTTGATAGATCTGTATCACTGACAATAAGGAACAGGGACCTGGCCATATGAGTCCCCTCCTTTTCAACTGAAAGAAAAGGAGTAGATGTAAGTTGAGTCACTGGTAGCAATTAAATATCATATGCTATGGAAACTAAGAAGCAATGCTTGGCAATGCTATTATTTCAAGTTAAAGAATGCATCACTGAGTGGTAAAGATAGCAGTGACCAGGTCAAATTCAAGTTCTCCACAACCACTTCTGTATAATTTTCAGTCATTCTTTTTATTATGGGATTGACCAGGTACCTCGCCAAGGCATGTACCTAAAATACTTTGAGATTCCACATTATAACTAGATGATAGTGTAGCCTTGAAAATTTTATGCTACTGTAGGGAAACAAAGGGAACTTACTACTTTAGAACAACCTTAATCCAAATTTCCATTCTTCTATTTCTGTTTCTTTCTACACCTAAAGGTATCAAAGCTTGCTTCATTATTTGTGGTACTTGTTGCTTTTGTCCTTTCATGACAAATTGTCCTTATAGTGCATAGGAAATAGAATTAAATACAGTGGGGATACTTAAGGAATTCCAGGGGCTATTCAAAAAGATGTAAAAATTAAGATTTTATGTAAATAAATATTTATGAATAAGGAGCCTATTGTGCATAATTAATATTCTCAATTCCATATTTGAGCTATAGATTCCTGCTGGGATATATTTATATTCATAGATTAAAATATTATGGCAAAATTCAAACATACGAAAAAGTAAAAAGAAATGTATAGGGTACCACTTAGCTTCAATAAATGTAAACTTATGATCCATTTTACTTTATCTCTGTTACCTTTACTCATCTCTGCATTTCCTTAATAATTCTGAAGGAGATTACAGAAGTTTTTTTCCATTCCCAAAATATCTACAATATTTTTGCAGCTTACAGAAAGAACCAAATAAATTTTCTAGCTAACTGATTTAGCTTTTAAATAATTCTCTTTTTGTCACTCATTGATAATAATCTGTCAAGATGCTAGAAAATAAATGAAAAATAGCTATTTCTCTCCATCATTTCTTTGGCTGGAGAAGTTCATGCTACAGCAATACATAAGTGCTATTTTTAAAATGCCTAGTCAGAAAGTAAAGTTGTGACATTTTTCATAAATTAGTGAACTGAAGTAATTTCCTTCTTTCCACACAATTTTAATGCTATCCAATAAATATGTTGAGTCAGAGTGGGATTGTTTTATAAATTACAAAGACATCTCAGTTTATTGATTTATATCTATCCCAACATGCAATGTTCCATAAAGTATGACATGAAATTGCCAACAAGGTCATAAAAACTTCTGATGGAATAGAAAGAATTCATATAGTTTGAATACTGAATTAACTTTTTACTGAATTTGAAATTTCTCATGGGGAAACTTTACTTATACTAAAAATCATGAAATGTAACATATAAGCAAAAGTCATATGAATGTACAGTTAATGTCTTAGTGAAACACATAATAATAGGTCTGTGCCTTACTCCCTAAAATCATTCTCCTTCCTTGAGTCATCAAACTTTCTTCACAGGTAATAATCTCTTCCATCTGAGATCTGGCATCTTTATAACTACTTAACATTCCAGACCAACCTCCAACCCAAAAAGTGATACATGGCAATTTTGGAAAGTTTTACCAAAAAAGTAATACTGTTTCTCTCTAATACTGAGCACTAAGTCAGAGGTGAAGGGTAAGATAAGAGAAGTGTTTATCTGTTTGCTTTGCTGCATTTTCTCCAACAGAAGGTATGAATTGTTACTTCATGTTATACATGCATAGTGCTCTTGCATATTCATGTACATTAAATTTTGTAGGCGTACTTTTCTGTATTGAAAACATATTCAAATCATAAATCTTAATACATGAAAATTACTTTCTTCTCCTATGGTATACAAAAATGCCAGGGCAATCTGCTTTCTATGATCAGACACCAAAAAGCTAAATATTGAGTGATATTCAACTTTATGTGACACATAAAAATGAAATAAAAATGGGTAAGAAGATAAACACTTGAAGAGAAAAATACTGTCAAGCAGAAATGATTGCAATGTTTGTAATGATCTGCATTTTTCAATGTTTTCTGTTTACATGGCTTTCCACACTATGAATTTCTTCTGCTCATTTCCCTTCTTTTAATAATGTTATATTCCCATTATCATAGACATTAAAATAAAGAATATGAACCAAGACTTGGCTGATATTTATTAGAGAAATATAACTGGAAAATACAAAACTCCTCTTATATTTGTGAATGTTTCATCTAGCTTCACTTAATAGCTCTAGAATATTGAACTCCTTTATCATAAAGGTACTACATGTTTACCTTGTATCATATAAACCCAGTATATTCAACCTTTTTTTTATTTTGGAAAAAATAGCAATTCCTTATGACTTAACCAATACTATTTCAAATAACAAATGGACTGCAGATTTTCATTGCACTGGAGCTGTATGTGGTTATTTCTTGATGAAATACAGAGAAAAATGTAGTTATTTTTTTCCAGTGACACATCCTTGAAATTCTTACATGAAATTTTATTTTATTAAATTGCATCATATTAATAGTGAAAAAATAATCGATTTTGTTTTTAGTCTGGCTGGTCAATAATTGCCATTGGACTGAAACTGGTTCTAGAAGAAACTATGTGCTCTACCAATTTTCTTGGGTACCCATCATACCTTCAAAATGACCAAAGACTAAAATGTGTATTAAAACATAGAATGTTAATATTTATCACACCCTGTGAAACTCTGAATGAGAAAAGCTTTTGCAGGCAATGTTTGATTTTTTGTTTGTTTGTTTGTTTGTTTGTTGTAGTTCTGAAGATTGACTCTGCACATTAGGTAAGCCACCGAGCTTACCTCCGCAGCGCAACTAAAATGTTGTTTTGTTACTAATGAATTAGTTGTGCTTAAATTGCATTCATAATCATGGAAAACTGGCAATTTTAAAGTTTTAGAAGCAAAAAGGAAACCTGAATGGGAGACCAACTTAACCACAGTCATTTTAGGAAGGCATGCAATTCAACAGAAGAGGTCCTCTGTTACAATCCAAAGGTAGGAGATTTTACTTATATCCATAAAAAGCTGAAAAATATTTTAATTTTAATTTCTTCTCTGAATGAACACTGCATAAAGTATGATTAAATAGAGTAAATGTTTGATTTTACAAAACTTATTACAGTAAAAACACATTACCGGAGGAGTTTTCCAAAGATGGCAGACCTGTAGGTAGCAGGAAAGGGACCCTCTCTGAGAGAGACAGCTTAAATGCCAGAATAGAACACCCTGGAGAGACCCAAACAGAGAGAGATGGACTCTCTCAACCCAGGAAGAAACTAAAGTGAAAAAAAATGCTCAAATATGAGGTCCTGGGGCTACCATTGGAGAAGCTAAGATCAGCGAGCATGGCGCCCTCCTCGAGCCGCCTGAATTCCTGCTCGAGAGCGACCTGACGACCGACGAGACTGATGCAACTGGCTTGAGCAGCTGGAGCGTGGAGCTGAACAGCCCTGTGTGTGGCTCGCCTGGAACCAGCCCTGCACTCGATCCACCAAGAAGCACCATGAATTCGCACTGAAGCTGTGCTGAGGTCAGAGGTCGAGGAGCCCAGCAGTTCTCGGGAAGGCATCAACACGCAGTGAGTGATGGGAATGGGACCCTCCCGTGAGAAAGGGGCAGCTGATTGGATGACATGTTGGATATGGGTAGGACAGCCCTAACTCCATAAGGAAGTGGCTTCAGTTGGCTGCTCCCCTCGCAGAGCAGATTGGTGGTATGTGCTTGGACTGGGCCATGCCCCTGGCCAGGACCCAGTGAGTCCCTACAAATTAATTCCCTGAGCTCAGTGCACACTGACGCAGTGAAGGCCTGCAAAGGTTGACTGCCCCAGAGGAGAGGAGCCAGCACACACCGCCTGTGCTTGAACCTCAATCTCTGATAGCAGAAGGCAGAGGGCAGAAGCTCCTAGCCTGTGGGAACTTTAAACAACAAAAGAAGGGGCTGGGAATTGCACTATACAATTGTATGGAAGCAACCAAAAACATGACAAAAGGGAGAAATAAGAAAAAATCCCCAGCCCCCAGCCCTGAGAACATTGATCCAGGAGAGGTAAATACAAAAGAGATTGAGGGCAGCAAACATGCAACATCAAACACAGCATTAGCAGACATAAAGAGATATCTTCAGGACCTCATAAGCGGGACCAAAACTGAAATATTAATTCAAATTAAACAAGAGATAAATAGATTAATAAAAGAAAGGCTGGACACCTCTCAAGAAGACACAGACAGAAGAATGGAGGAACACAAAAGGAGAGAAATGTTTAATGAAGAATACAAAAAAACCCTAGAATTCATGAAGCAAATTCAAAGAGATTATCAAGAAACTAAAGACTCCATAGAAAGCTGGCAAAACTGCTTGAAAGAAACCAAAGATAGACTATCAAAAATTATACATAGGCTTGCAATGTGTGATCATGAAAGGGAAGATCTCTTAAAATAACAAGGGAGCAGGCAGTAACTACACAAAGACTAGAAGATGACAAGAGGATCTGTAATTTAAGAATAAAGCATGTGAGTGAAGAAGCAGGAATCAAAACAGAGGAATTGCAAAGGCTATTCACAGAAATTATTAAGGAAAATTTCCCAAACATAGAAAAAGGAAATGATATGAAGATGTATGAAGCCTACAGAAATCCAGCCACCTACAGCCAAAACAGAGCTACACCTAGACACATAATAATCAAGATCCCAGAAATTCAATATAAGAACAGAATATTAAAAGCCATCAGAGAAAAAAAACAGATCACCTATAAAGGAAAACCCATCAAAATCACGGCAGATTGCTCAACACAGACCATTAGGTCAAGAAGAGCTTGGAGTGAAGTAATTCAAGCCCTGAAGGAGAACAACCTCCAGCCCAGATTGAGGTATCCTGCAAAACTCTCTCTAAAAATTAATGGAGAAGCAAGATGCTTCCATGACAAAGAGGAACTGAGAGAATTTGTGACCACCAATCCAACTCTACAAAAAATATTGAAGGACATTTTAGAGAGAGAGAAAACGAATACGAGCATTTCAGGAACAGTGGCAGAGAGGCCTCAGTGAACAGGGCAGAAGACA
>PVJX010043588.1:0-13581 GCA_004027295.1 Dolichotis patagonum
TTTATACTCTTGTGCTTGGAAAGGTAGATGGTCAATTTTAATTTCTCATAGCTATTTCTCTATAAAATCATCTTCTAATTTTATAATCTGGGAACAATTTTACCATTAGTTAAAAAAGAATGTACATACGTTGACATTTTGTAAGCAATGGATCAGGGCTACTGTAAGATACATATATCATACTTATGCTGTTCACATTCATAAACAATCAGTCATTTTGACTAAAAAATCTTTACTAATGAGTGATTTGTAATGAAAATGGCTAATCGGTATGTGAATGCTTTAACTGTCTTGAAACTCAAACATGAGAGTGGCAAAAGAGATGAAAGAAGGTAGGTGAAAAAAATAGTGGTGAGTGGTGATGAGGACAGTGACACCCCAAAATCATGTGATCTGGGTGCACTGGCAGTCACTATTTGAGTACAGCAATAACCAGCAAACTGCCACATCTTCTAGTTTTCAGAGAAACCAGTAATACAGATTTTTATTTGGACATAGAATTTTTAAAAAGAAACATGAATAAGCAAAATAAAACATAAGTATAAATCATATCCAGATCATAGGTTTCTAGTGAGACTTCTCTGTTTTTGAGAAACCAGAACAATTGTAAAAAAAAAAAAAACCTAATTCAAAGAGTATGTGTGTATAGTCTTAAAACACAAAAGTTTATCATATGAACTTGCATCCTGTTCTATGAAGGGATACATGTTGGCACAAAAGCTGTACTAGATTGGAAGCTAATTTTGTCATTTAAAAACAGATATTTTAACTGTGAATTGGGGGGGGCTTTGAAAGGAGGGGACAGGAATGAGGGAAAAAAGAGAAATCGAGATGTATCATCTTCAGGTTCAAATTCCCTGTAATGAATGTGATCTTTATATAAACCTGAATTGTACCAACAAGCTTAAACCAAGAAGGAAAACAAACCCGAAGTACACCCCATCTCTTGTTATTAGGAATCTAATAATCTCAATGAAAGAAAATATTCTATATCATAAACTTAGATTAATCATAGCAACAAGAACAAAAATGGGGAAAGGGAGTTTGGAAGAGGAGGGAGGGGCGGAGAAGGGGATTAAAAAGAAGAATAAAGCTGTATTATGGTGCCCACTCAGCAAGATGATTGTAAATGACATCCTTCAAATATGTACTAAGAAAACCATAAAAAATAAAAGCTTGAAGGGAGACGCCTAAATACCCCTGTGCAGTGCTTACTTGTTGGGGAAGGGAATAAGACTGCCATCCAGGTCATAAGCAGTTTTGGGGCAACATCTTCCACCTCCCATTCCAGCCCGAGCATCTCCTGGGGCTCAGATCATCTGGGCTGAAGATGCCCTAACAGCAAACACCGTGAAGCTATGATGACCAAGGGGCAGTGGGTCCATTGGGACTCTGTTTACGAGTTCTTTCTTTTATGATCTTTTCACATAAAAGTATTTTACAATTCTTGTCTGTTTTCTATGACACATCTGCATGTGCTTGCTTATAAAATACAGTAAGGAATATTAAAGTGACTGATGCAGGGAGAAAAGCTAATTCATTTGGTGACTTACTAGGGTAGATACCTGCAGGGGTAGAGGCACCTCAGCTTGGTAATGAGTTGCAATATTCCTTATTTAGCTTTCAGGCCCTATGTCAACAGAGTGACCATGGTTGGACTGACCCCAACCATAGCATTAATATTTTCTAGTTTATATCCATATTACCATCTTTTCTCCAAGCTCTGAGGAAAGCTTCAGCATATCCTGAAGTATGATTTTCAGAAACCATTTGCACAACTGAACAGCACCATTCTATGCCTTAATAAATGAAGTACATTTTTACTTGCCATATGGTCATTTGTTAGAGCTAGTGGTGGTATATATGCCATAATCACCTCATATAAATAAATAAAAGGCTAAGAATTATGCACTTTTGTAAGTACTTGAACACTATATGGGAAATAAGGAGAAATAAATATGAACAATATTGGCTTTAAAAAAAAAGTCAGCCTCTAACAACTATTTCAAAAATACGGGCAACCTTATTTTTTATTTATTTAAATCCCCTTAGCTATTCTGAATTATTTAAATGATATATATTTATACTGCATACAAACCATCTGTGTGTTTATCCAAGGGCAAATTATGGAACAATGTATTTCACACAGAAGTTGTTCTTGATGTTCCATTTTTCCACACTAGTCTCGAAGCAGCATGGGTCAATGGGCTGAAATTGTGCCCATCCTTTCTATTGCAACACAAAATTTGAAAAGTTTCTCAGGTCTCGCAAGAGGCAAGGGATCTGAAGTAATCTGTCAGAGTGTGGATAAAATGCTTTGATTTTTCCTATCACAGTCAGATGCTGGTTTCCTACATATATCATTTTTTATGATATGCGATTAAATAATATCCAGTTGTGTGTGTGTGTGTGTGTGTGTGTGTGTGCACAGGCATATGTGTGTCTGCGTAACATGTGTGACACAGCTTCTTAGACACCAGGATGTAAACTGTTGTGTAATAGTGTTAAGATAAATAGTTCTATATTGTATAGCTTGGCTCCTCACTGTAACTCTTCCTGCCTCAGTGCCTTTGATGATTTATTAAATCCTCTCAAGTCTTAGTTTCCTCATCTATAAGATGATAAAAATGAAAATTTCTATTTCTTTGGCTTAATACCACAATTAAACTAAGTTATCCATGTGAAATAATGTGTGCTTGGTACTTGTTAACTCTTGTTATTACAATTATCAGTCAGTATAGATTTGAGTATGTGTAATTAGTTTTATTAGATCGTTTAGTTATACTCTCATTGTCAGCCCACCAGCTCTGAAATTTACTATCTCAGCCAAACTAGCTAACCTCTCTGAGCCTCCATTACTCATTTGTAAAATAGGGATAAGAATATAACCTATTTTGTCCTGGGAAGAAACATCAAATTTTGGGAATTTTGGGAAGAAATTTGACAAAATATCTCAAATTTTTAGAACGAGCATTATAATGATTGCCTTTCCTACTAATGTTAGGTCTTCATTCATTGAATTAAAATTCAACATTTTACTTAATTTTTCTTCTTCTATTTTTGTATTCTTTTCTAGTTTCAAAGAGATCTCCTGTATATAATTTAATTTCTAAACTATTCCCCTAGCACAGTTTTCCTACTTAAGTCAGTTAAGTGGCATCTGTTTGGAAAGTCACAGTTACAAAATGCATATTTGTCTCTGCTTTTGATCCCAAGTGAAAATAATCAACTTTTATATCAAAGGGCAAAAAAGATGACAAAATTATTGCTTCTCCTCTGGTTCCCTAGACCAGTGACAGCCTACAGGCAATATACCTCCACTGAAATTCACACAAGCAAGGGCTCCTAAATGTAGACCACAAGCAGGCAGTTTGGTATCATTGCACTTGTCAAACCAGGCCAGTTATCGCTTGAGTGGTTCAACTCAGGAGGAGACTTGGAAGCCGACCCCAGCCCTCCTTTGACCTCACTGTGCTCCTGAGTCCTCTAGTGTAACAGCCCTTCCCGCAGGAATCACTCCACAGGAGGAACTGGTGAGCACCCCTGAAGTCTCAGGACAAGCAGGGCTAAGGGACATTGTGGGCATCAAGAGACACAGAGATGGATTCCAGGAGGAGGCACGCACTCCAGATCTGCCTCACATGTCAGGACACAAGTGGATCTCCAAATGGGACAGCATCAAAGCTCATGGATGAGATCTATTTCAGTCTCCAGATATGAGCATTTTAAAATTTCTGAATGTTTAGTGTATTTCTCCACAGCTACAACTTTCAAAAATAAGAAAATATGATATTTGGGACTCTTATGGAAGTTGGATAACTAGCATGATGAAATTTTTATTGGCCTCTCAAGCATCCTGAAGACAATGCCAGATAAGCAGCAATAATGTCTTTCAACACTACTGAAGGGATGAGACAGAAAGAAACAAGCATCTTTGTGAACTTAAAACTCTTTTGCCATGTTTCACTCTTTGTGACTTTGTACTATTTCTCAAAAAGCTTCTGTACTAGTGTCTACATATATGAGTTGTTTACTTTCTCATGTTGTTATTGCTCAACACCCTGACAAGAACCTAAGAGAAACTCTGCATTTTATGTAGTATACACTTTGTTCAGTTAGACAAATATTTTTTTTGAGAATTAACATTATCAATATGATAGGCCTAATTATGGTGCTATGGTTTGTTACTTCTATTACTTTTGATTATGTCTCATATATGGTTAAGTATTTATACTATTGTGCAATCATTTATCATATATTTTGCAAAAAATACATGGGCAATTAATGTATTGGCGGGAAAATGTGTTCATTAGGGCAACAATTGCTCCTATTTTCTTTGCACATTTCTTTTTGTGTCTGAAGTGCACACCATCTGCCTCTGCAGTATTGACAAACAGTATTTAGAGATTAAATCTGTGCAAACGAGTGAAAGAAAGGGTGATTGTCATGTTCCAGGATTCCTGCTTCCTGGCAGGGGTCTAGCAACATTCCTGTGTTCTTGTCCTCTTTGCCCTCTGTGTTCCCTGTCTTGTGAACAACTTTCCTCACATGGATGCCTCGCTTTGTTCACTAGTGTAAGGAATTTCACATCCTCCTTCCCCAGTCTCCCGTGAATCTAAAAAGCAATACTGTGGATGAAACACATTGCACAGAATAGATGCTGGACAAATTTAATTCTGCTCATTTCTTTTTGAGTTCAACCCAGTAATTAGCAGTCACAGTGGATCTCTAAACTATAAATTTAATCTGAGATGCAATTACAAGGATATGTTGGCTGCTGAAAGAGAAGTGGCTGCTCGATGAAGGTGATTCTTACTGGAGTGAATAGAAATGAATGGAAGATCAGCAACTTCAAAGCCAGAGTAATGTCAGGGCTCGGGATCTTGCAGAGAAAAACTGCGTGGCACTTAGGGATTGTTATGCAAAAAAATCATACAGTATCAGTATATTTTAGAAATGCTTTCAAGTAAAGCTAATTATAGTTGTTAAAGGATAGAGACGAAGGAAAGAGATGGCTTGTTTGGGGTTGTAAATGTGAATAACTGAAAGAAGAGAGTTTAGAACAGCATCAGTGAAGGTGCAACTAAGTACATTCTGTCTCAAAAGTTATACTGGCTTTTGAAGAAGCAAGCAGGTGATTCACACAATTGTGAAACACGCATATCTAGTGTATATGCACTAAGACTATGAAACATGCACCTGTCTCAATCAAGAATAACTAGGAGATTCACAATCCAGTGTCAAATTCAGCTCCAGAGCAGTGTGGTAAGGGTAGAACTTTGAACCATGGTGTGTTTTCCAACAAAAACACTGTGTTTAGAACTATTTCTTATAGGAAGGGAGAGAAGGGAAATAAATTGAGATGCTAGAAGGATAATTTAAAAAAAATTTTTTTAATCTTTTTTAAAAAATTTTATTTAAAGAGAAAAAAAACAGAATAAAGGGTAGCAACAATACAGAATTCCAAGGAAAAAGGGAAAAGAACAAAAAAAAAACCCACTAAGAAATCATTACTTGACAAATGACATACTGACATCTTGGAAATAGTTGTTCAAATTACATAATTAAAACATGCAAAGTATACATTCAAACAATGACGCTGTTAACAGTTCTGCTCCATGATCTGACAAAAGAAGGATAATTTTGATAAAGGACTTGGAATATAGCAAAAATATCATGCTTTCTTTTATATGACTTCACACATACACGTGGAAAGATGCAGCTGTGCGATTTAATGTTAAATCTGAGAAAATTTTGCATGGGTATGAAGGCTGCTGAAGTGCAAATAATAAAACCTACTTGAAGGAGACAAACATCCTAACCTGTAAAATGAATTGCTTTCAAGCTATTTAAACACAAAATGGGAAATATCTGAACTAGTAGCAAGCCAACCTGTATGTCAGTCCTGTAAATTTCCAACCTTACCTGGCACTCCCAGACCCCAATCTGCCTGCCAGAAGAACTCAGTTTAGCTAGGGTGGATGCCTAATTTGAGAAGACAAAATAGGACAAGGAATTTTACAGGTCCTAGGACCATCGGGGGACATCTGGAGATACTCACAACTTTACAATGGGCCATCAAGGACTCTGCCTATTGAGGTGCAAGACTACTAGAGAACTTTGACCACAGGTGGTTATTAAAATCTTCTGCACCGTGCAGTTGGCTAGAGGTGCCGGGAGAACAAGGAGCTCTTCCCCTCTCGGGGTTGGGGGGGCACCTGTGATCCTGCAGGCGCGCCAGCTGAGAATCAGACATCTCATGTCATCCTGTCCCCTGTCCCGTGCCCCCCACCTTAGCAAGTGGGAGCCAGTTAACTACACATCTTGTGAAAAGATTGGCTATGTTATTTAGTATGAGCTCTCCATATGAAAAGATAAGGGCAACCATTTGGAAGAAAACAAGAGATAATATGACAGATAGTGAATATCTCTGGTTGTCTAGCTTTGAAATTTATGCTTTCTTATGTCCCATTCTGTTCTGTTTTGTTGTGTTTAATTTTACCCCCTTTAAAATAAAATTAAAAAAATAAAAAATAAAATCTTCCCACCAATGTCCCTTGCCTTCCTTCCATCCCTATAATAGGGGCACAGAAGGTACTTTCGCTCTCTGTCTGCCTGCACCCAGACACAATAAATGGCATGCCACGCTGCCTTACATGAGCATGGTGGTCTCTGCTGGTCCTCCTATCGCCCCATGTAACAACTTCTCCTCCCCCAAAAGGACAATTGTGTCTCAGAGGCACAGGTCCAGGCCTGTCTCCAGTGATGGCTGAGCAGAAGGAGGATTCCTTGCCCCCCTGCGGGTTTATTCACCCCAAGTTGACCTACAGGGTCCTCTGTGCCACAAATGCAAGGACAAGGTGACAACATTTCTTTTCATCCACAGGAGCCAGCTGAGTGTGCACATCCTGAGACTGAGAAAGGTGAGGGGGAAAGGAAGGCAGCCTTTTACTCACAGCATCAACGCTGCCTCTTCAGCTGTAATGAGCCAGTGAGGCAGGGACTGCAGCACAGAGGGGACACTGAGGATGCCTGTTCAACTCGGCCCCTGCTCTGGGTTCAGCTGTATTGCTTGCTAAACAAATCTTCCCCTTCAGTGACGAGTGCTCAGGAGTGCACACTTAGCTGCTCCCAGTCAGTGAGCTGGGTAGTTCGTCATCAGTGTAAGTAAAAATTCATAACAGGATCATTTAATCATGTTTCTCTGGCTTGCGAGGAGCAGCCTCTCACTGCGTGGGCAGCTCTGGACAGGCTTCTCTCCAGGACTCACGCCGCAGAACTGGATTCCTGCGCTCATCACTTCAGGCTGCCCTTGGTTGAAGCTGGACCTGAGCAGAGGTCTCTCTTTTGAGCTGTCTCTGAGCTGCAGAACTCAGTGTGGTCACAGTTGATGGACGGAGACAGCAATACATGACGAAATGCCATTGATTCACACATGTAATATTGGTTTCTAATTTGAGATTCTAATTATTGGTAGATTAGTTACTCAGATTCATAGCTGAGCTGCTGTGGGGAAAATGTGCCTACGCCAACTACCTTAACTGTCAGAAACAGAATGATGTCTATTTCTTACAAGGGCAACTAGGAAATCTCTGAAGCCTTCACACCATTCTAGATTTATGGCTCAGTCCATAAGAAAAAGCAGGAAAATCAGCTCTGCTGCTTGTTATTTCTCCATAGCTCTCCTTCCAGACTGCCACAGGAGCTTCATCTTAGCAAAAGCACTTTATTTCAGGGCAACAGTGAGAGCCATTATCCCGCCAGGAACAGAGGAAAGGGCACCACAGCAGGGCAGGTGCCTGGGTGCCAGAGCGCTGGATTCTGAAAGTGGGAAGGAGTTCACCTTCTGACCAGCCTTCTTGGCCTTGCTGTTTATTCCTGAAGGCCCGGATGTGTTTGCTTAGCTAATGTGGAGTGCTTGTGCCCCAGAGCAATCTCACTGATGCTCACATCTATTGTCAAAAGATCATTTCTGTAAGAGCTTTTACATTCAGGGAAATCGCAGTCACAGGCATACTGAAATTTCAAAGACTAGTTTCTTTACAAAGGAGTATAAATGTCTGCAGGAAATTTTGTCTGTCTCGATTTTTGAGTCAGTCAGCAGGGAGGTGTGAGGATGTCAGGGGAACGCATAATGTCATTTGTGGAAAATGTAGCAGAGAAGCAAGAAGACAATGAACGGCTGTCAACCATTCTCCTAGCCACACCATATTTCTCTCAGTGGCTGTCCTCCCTGGAGGGAGGAAAAGATGGAGGGAAGGAAAAGAAGAGGGAAAAGAAGAGGGAAAGGGATACAGGGAGAGGGAGCCCAACAACTCAACCTTTTCACAAATAACTTGCACAGGATCACAGCCACCACCCAGGAGCCACTTCATGGTTTACAACCTGTCAGCAATGTCCTTACAGACATGGCTTTTAATTTTTCTATTTTGAAAATAATACTCATTTTAGGGTAAAATATTGACATAAATATTCTCAATCTAGGAACATTTTCTTTTTCTTATTATATAAACCTTCAAGGAAGTGATCTCTGAAGGCTTCATTTATATCTTACATGAATTTCAAGGTTGTGGATACTGAAAGTTAAAATGCCACTTATTAGTTATTGAAATTTTAATGTAAAAAGTAGTAATATCATAAAACTCAGAAGTTCTTTTTTTCTTCTTCTTTTTATTTGTTTTGTTTTTTAGACAGGGTCTGGCTGTGTAGCCCAGGAAGCTGGCCTTGAACTCCTGGTGATCTCCCTGCCTCAGCCTCCCAAGTGTGT
This sequence comes from Dolichotis patagonum, assembly GCA_004027295.1. Lineage (NCBI taxonomy): Eukaryota > Metazoa > Chordata > Mammalia > Rodentia > Caviidae > Dolichotis > Dolichotis patagonum. The sequence goes on from PVJX010043588.1 coordinate 8,768, forward strand.
GCCTTCTCTACTGTGCAGCTCAGATAATTATATCCCAAAGAATAACATTTCAGTGCACTGAATACTTTGAGTTTGGAAGAGTTTGAGGAGTGTTGGAATTAAGTCTTCTTTGTATTTCTTGTAGAATTCTGCAGTGAATCCCTCTGGGCCTGGGCTCTTCTTTGTTGGCAAGGACTTAATTATGTTTTCAATTTCATTAATAGAAATTGGGTTATTCAGCAGTTTTCCATCTCCTTGACCCAGCTGTGGTAGTCCATATGTTTCTAGGAATCTGTCCATTTCTTCTGTTACCGAACCTATGAGAGTAGAGGTTTTCAAAACAGGTGTTGATGATTTTCTGTATTTCCACAAAGTCTGCAGTGATTTCACCTTTTCCTAAATTTTTTATGGAAAATAAGATAGTATAGTAGCCATTGTTCATTTTCTGTTATTCGGTTCAGAATGCCCTGTAATACTTTCATTCTCTTGAATGGTTTTATACTATTTTGTTATACTTGATATTATTGTGTGTGAAGCTATGCTCAACTATTTCAAAGAAAGAGACATTATGGTAGCTACTGTTAATATCCAGTTGTCTTGTTGTAAAGTGCTGTGTTGCTTACATTGTTCTGTTCTGTTATATCTGTTTGATCTGCTTTGTTCTGTCCTCTTTTGTTTTATTCTCTTTAAAATAAAATATTTTTAATAAAGGAAGTGTGGGAAGGCCTCAGAAATAGCATCAGAAGAAAAGTATTGCTGACCTGACTGCCTCCTGCCCTCCTGTCTCCTGTCATTCTTTCTTTACCAAGAGAACCACAGACATAGAATCATTCTTCCTCAAGGAAGATCCAAGGAACCATTCTCCCTTCCAAGAGCCATATCATCTAGAAAGGTCTCTTTGTCTCTTCTCCTTTGAAGGTCCTCCTTCTAGAAGGGCCCATCTCACAACTGGGGAGCGAATGCTCCACAGAAAGGTGAAGAAGCATCTGAGCAGGCCTTGCCGGGCTGCTTGCACCCACACACCCAGTTTCCCTGACCCACCCCTTCCAACCCCATTGTCCGTACTCATCAATCCTAAACATAAAAATGAACAACTTTCCTGGGTTCTTTGGATCTTCATTTTGAAGGTTTTCCCATCGCATAAAAACTTTGATTACTTAAATTTGTGAAGCTTTTGTCTTAATAACTTGTCTTTTGTAATGGAAGTGTTGGTCTTGAGCCTTATAATAGGTAAGGCGAGAGATTATATTTCTCAAAATTATACCAGCATGGTGAATCCACTGTCTATGAAAATAAAAAACAAAGATGGCATATGTAAATTAAATGTCTGCCTGATATGTTAAACTAAATAAAAATTAGTAGTTTGTTTCTTTTTACTTCATCAACTTTCAATTAGATCCATAAAATCTTGAACAAAACTGGCACCATTGCTGTATACTTTTAGAGGCACACATTACAGAAGACAACAGCAGTGAAAGCAGCTTGGAAAAGATAATTCCATAATGATTTAGAACAAGACTCGTGACTCAGGAAAATGTTGAAAAAATTTATGAATCACTGACATTGATTCAACCAGCTTCATTTAATTGAATACAAGTGTCTGAACATTTCTGTGTAGGAAAATGCAGACATGGTACAGAAACATGCTTATCTTTTCTCATGATATCAGATTATCAATTCACTCAAGTAAATAACTACATTGAACAGTTTATGAACAGTTAATATATGACAATATTGAAGCAGAACTACCCTAGTACTTCTTCGTAACTAGTACACCCATTAAAGTACCTCGCATTTCTAATAGAACTTAATATAATCAGAAATGTGCTTTCGAATGCATGATTGATAGCTAAGTATTTGTCACTTTATGTGGAAAAATGATGCAAATAGAAACTGATAATTTAACCTATTGGACAAACCATCAATGCACAACGAGCTTGTAAGATAAACCTAAAGATTGCAGTTAATTAGAAAAAAACTGAGTAATAGGAAAAGAAGAGCTCTGTGTATTAACCTTAACAATGTGATAGCTGACAGACATTTTACTCCCATCCATAATCATAAGTATTCATTTTTAAAATCAGCAGACATGGGACTTCAATTTTTTTGTCCCATTTTTGTTCTATTACTTTCTTCTACCTAAGGTGGTTTTCTTCTTTTTCCCCACTAGGATTATCAGTAGTCTGTAATCAACTGTGAAAATGATATGAATTCATACATAAGGACATACTAGAGCTGGCAGACCCTGCTATTAGTCCTTTAAGGTTAAGAGACAGCTCAGATGTCCCAGGACACATTGGAAAGTCAGTGGAGTGGTACCAGATAACATTAGAGGAAGAACAAAAAGTGATGGAAGGGTAAGCAATAAATAAAGCTCACTGGTCAGCTCACTGAGCCTTCCTACTGCAATCTCTATGCTTGGAAAAATGGAATCTCAGTAGTAATGTTATGAGGAAAAAACTATAATTATGCAATGATTATATCATGATGAGATATTTTTGTTATTTATATTCCCACAGGCTAAAACTGTTCTGAAACTTGTAAGGTCACTTCTAAAAAAAATCAGTTCATTTTAGCTAAGTGCTACTGAACCAAGCACATGAAAGGCAATGTGTGAAGTAAGTTCAGTTGGTGACACTGAAAAGTACTAAAATCATAAACTTTGCAAGTTTGCACTAAAAACAAAATAATAATAAAAATCATTGTTCTACTGGGAACATCTTTGACTTAAGGATGCGATGCCACTGTCTTCACTTCCCTCAAGATGTGCGCATTTTGGAACACTTCTTCAGCTGGGTAATTAGTGAGGCACATACTCCTTAGTTAGCAATCATATTTCAGACACTTTATTTTACAGGAACATCAAAGGCATATAACACCAAGATTGAAATGTGCTGTTCCTCTGAGCAAGATAGTGTTTGTACTGACCTAAACTCTTTGTAGTCTGTACATTGACATTTGAGTTGGTAATTTTCTCTGTCTCTGTCTGAATTTTAAAGATATTCAACATTTATGAAGACACAGAGGAGCGATTATAGCCTATCAGATCAATGATCTTAGCATTACAAGTAATTTCCACTCACCCAACCCATTCAGCACTAAGTTCTCAAAATAAGAAGCATAAAATGACCTTTACATTTTCACCTAATGGTGATACTGCTTTTGAGTACATAACTGGAGATCTTTAGATATTTAAGGTTGCTTGCAGTAACTCTGCTTATTCAGCGCACTTAATCACTCCTGGTAATTCAAGTCTCTGCCACTGTTCTACTCTTTTGTTAAGAAACTACTAACATTTTTTTCTGCTGCTAAATTAAACAAAAAAAACTCACACAATATTGTATTTTCCCCAATATTATGTCCGTTAGGCATTTTCTCCTACAGCCTTTTTTTCATTTTTTAGACTCTTCTTCTAATACTATGTGCAGATATACAATTACATGTCATATACATTGTAATGAACTATATATATATATATATATATATATATATATATATATATACAAATATATATATTTGTTTCATCCTATATAAAGCAATGAAGCTTTTGGCTCTTTCACACTTCCATTATACCTCATCTATCTGCCTACAGTCTTCAGGCTATCCATTGCTGCACCATCACATGCAAATGCAGCGAATTGAAACTCCAGATTTGAAGCGCTTCTGTTAGCTTGCGTGGCTCAGGAATCTAGCAGCTCTGGGCTGTGTGGGTCTGGCTCAGTCTCTTGTAGTCAAGCAGGTGCGATACTCCTGAGGTTGGGCTATGCTCAAGGCTTCACTTCTCTGCTTGCCCCGGAGGATGCAGACTCTTCACACAGCTGCACGCTAAATGGTTCTGTGGGGAGACCAATGTAGGGGGGAGCGACAAAGACTGAACCCACTGTGGCTTCCTAACCCATACGAGCAGCCGCGTGGCAGCCTTCACGCCACACTTCGTGGGTCCTGTGGATGAGTCTTCCCTGGGATGAACCACATAAGTGTGGAAGCAGAGCAGCAGGCAAGGTGGACTTGAAAGCTGGCTTTTATAGTCAACTGTAAAACTAAATTTCCAGGTAACAACTGGATTTTCATTAACATTCTCTGATGCATAGTGAAAGGCATTTTTTCAAGTGTGTGTACATTTGTCTCTGAATATCTTTTATTGGTATATAATTCATAAACCATTAATGCATCCTTTGAAGTACATAATTTACTGTGCTTTTTGTTGTTTAATTGTTTTTAATATGTTCATAAAGTTGAACAACCATTACCACTGTCTAATTCCAGAAAATGTCATCACTCCTAAAGGTACTGTGTACCAATCGGTGCTCGCTCTGCACACCCTCCTGTAGCTGACAGCTATTCTACCACCTCACCCATGCATATGCCTGTTTGTGGCATTCTGTATGATGTGAATACATAACCCGTGGCTTGCCAAGTTGGTGTCTTTCACTTAGTGCAAGACCTCCGGTTCATTCACGTTCCAGAATGTATAAACACTTCACTCCTTTTATTCACTGAATAATATCTCATTGCATGGACATAATGTATTTTACTTATCCATTCTTCAGTTGGTCAGCACTTAAGTTATTTTTATGCTTTGGATATTAGTAACAATACTAATATGCACACAAGTTTTGGATGGGTATTTATTTTCAGTATTTGGGGATATAACCTTGGGAGTGAAATGATTGGGGTCTGTAGTAACCCGATGTTTACTATTTTGATAAACTGCCCGAATGCCCTGCAAAGTTGTGGCACTGCTTTGTGATCTTATGCATTACGTTCTCATCAGCAATGGATTAGAGTTTAATTTAATCCTCATTCTTATCAATACATGTTACTCTTTTTTTTAA
>PVJX010043589.1:0-13597 GCA_004027295.1 Dolichotis patagonum
GCTCCATAGGACTCAGGACTTCCACAGAAGCAGCCCTTTGCCATTGGACCTCTTTGCATTTACACTTGTCCAGTCTGTGGAACTGTGCTATTAGCAACAGGAAATGCAAATATAGTATATGTCAATAAATCTAAACATAAAACATTAAGTCTGCAAACAATACAGAGGTAATTTTTTAAATTACCAAACATATAAATAATCAGTACCAAACAATTCCACAAAAACTTCAGAAGTAAGAACTTGACCCAATCCTAACATAACTTTTGGATGCTGGGAGATCATGATGTGTCAGTTGTAACAAGTGTGCCACTCCGGCAAGTGATATTGGTAGAGGGAAACCTATTTATGTGGGCAGAAAGGAAGCTTATGAGGAGTCTCTTAACTTCCTCTCTATTTTGCTATGAACCGCAAACTTCTCGTTTAAACACAGCCTTCTTTTTTCTTTTTTGATACTGGGGACTGAAGCCAGGGCCTATACACTGAATTATACCTCAGCCTTCTTAAATTTTTATTTTGAGATAAACTCTGTAAATTGCTAAATTTCCCAGGCTGGGCTCCAACTTATGATCCTTCTGCCTCAGCCTCCCAGAGTGCTGGGATTATAGTTATGTGCCACCATGTCAGGTGAAAAACAGACTTTAAAAAGAAAACTATCCCCACTTTTACCATCTAATTTAAAATTTAAAAGAGGACATATACATCCAGTTGGAACTTACAGCCTTGTAACTTTGAGCACCAAACTTAAGAGAGCAACCAGTAAGAAAGAAAAAAACAACAGACAGGCAAAACCCAAACCAAACTAGGCTGTGAAGAAAGAGAATCTCATCACCCCAAACTGTGATTGGTACTTCAACAAAGATGAAAACGAGAGCACAGTATGAGCTAGTTTATTTAGATAATTATATCAATCTTATATTTGTTAGCCAATGGTTTAACTTATTCAAACTTTGGAACTCTTTTATTTATTTTTATTTTTTATTTTTTGGTAATGGGGATTGAACTCTTGACTTTGCGCTTGCCAAGTGCACTTATGCGGCTGAGATAAACCCCTGGCCCCGAAACTCTTTTAAAAATCTTAAATGGAAGCATAACAGGTCAAACGAAACATAGAGACGATTAGGTTGAAGAGAAAGGAAAAGAGTAGTTCCTTAGCCATATGCCTACTGTCCTGCTGTCTTTACCATGCACTCCCAAGAGGCCACCACAGAATCTGGGGAACAAGGTCTGGAAATAAATACAACAAGGGGCCAGAATAAATACAACTAGGGGCTAGGTCGTCTAGGCTGACCTATAGATACAGTAGTAGCCTGAGTTCATCTGAGAAAAACCTCTATGAAAATCTTTTTTTCTGAAAATACATGCAAATACTGGGCAAATATGAACATCTGATATTGCTACATTTACTTTACTCATATGAGTACCTGTAAATGCTTTCTCTATTTATTGTATCCAAAGCTACAGGGTCCCACCCAAAAGTCACTTAATTTAGCAAAAGGCAATAAAAAGGCAGCACCATGTTCAGTAAAATAAGAACTCACTTCTAGTTGCTCTATTGTTTTTCTTACCTCTGCTGGTAGAGGGCTGGTAGCTACTGGCTTGACTGGGTCATGTGACACAGCTAAGGTTCCTGCAGAGGAAGTTCCATTCATTGTTAATTTGGCTGCATCGGCAACTTCTCCATTGGGCAAAATCCCATCAGCAAACCAAACTCTCCTCTGTTCTCTGGGCTGAGCCACTTAAGGGACCAGAAAAATAAAACAGGCATCAATGTGACATTGGTAGGATTTCTAATATCAAAGAAGAGAAGGTCACCAATTCCAGATGTATAAGGAAACCATTATTTAGTATCTTAACAATTAGAAATATTTTAATAAAATACATACTTAAAAATATAATTTATTTCTATAACTTATACGCAAAGACTTAAAATACTTTTCTTTAAAGTATTAAGATTAACCACATACATTGTCCTGTATCACTGACAGAAACTAAGGAAAGTGTTTCAAGTGCTTAAAAAATAAATTCATAAAGCAATAGAAATTTATATCTACTTAATCTCAAGTATCCCCATAGAAATTAAGTATTTGGAAAAGTGATATGGTATTTTCAAAGGGCAAGAGATGCTCTAAAGAGTTGAAGAATTATTAATTAATAAAAGAAGATTTAGCACAGATATATAAGAATTACGCAGCAAACTGACCAGACCTTTGGCTAAAGTACAACTGAAGAAGAAAAAGACTGATTTGGCAGTACGAAAGTAGTCTGCATTTTAGTAAAAGGACAGGGAAAAAGCTGGAAAATTAAGTCTGATGAAATGACTTCTTTAAATCCAGTCTCAGAAATCAAACAATCAAAACAAAGAGAGACCAGGGAAGAACAATAAAAATGACAAATGAAGTAAAGAGAATAAAGATTTTAAGAAAGAAAGACTCAACTCACAAAAACACATCATTGAGGAATAATCTGAAAAGAGGGAAAAATAAAGAAGAGTACGACAATCTTAATAGACATCCTGATCTTTAAAAAGGGAGGAGGGCCATTTAGCAAAGGGAAGGGATTATTACTAATGAAAAGATGTAAAATTAACAAAGGAAGACTGATTTTAGTTATCAAGGGAAAAATCCTGACAAGAGCATTAAAGGAAATAAACATGATTATTATTTTTACTCTTCATAATTCCCTGAATTTTACAAAGTACTTTTCATCTAAAAGGTAGTAATATAAGTAAGTTGAACCTATAAATTCCTACCTGTCATATGATAGAATTAAAGTCCTAGATTTTAAAGTATATGTTCCTAAGATATTTTCATATTTTATAATGGATAGATTAAAAATCAGAAGAGAAAATGGCAATGAATATTCTGTAAAGCAATACTAGAATGGGCTGATCATAAGGAAGAACTCTCATTTTCATTACTTAGTAAACTCTTGCAAAGAAAATTAAGCATGGGGCTAAGATTTTACAGGCTGACTGCAAATTCTAGAACTTGTTTCAAGTATAAGCAGTGCAATTATTCCACTCTCAAACTGAAAGGAGACTGGCATGTTTTCAGAGATGCCTCCAAATTGGAACATTAGGCAGCAAAATTTTTATTTGGTATTTGCCCAGATATAGTCTTCACACTTCTCACCTTATTCTTCCACTTTAATAACCACCCAAAAAGACTTAGCTGCAGTATTTTAAAGACTGTGCTGTAAAGTCACATCAGCACCTTTTCAGAGGAACTGGGTGAGGAAAAAGAGAGAAGAGCACATGATCCCCTACCTTCTGCTCCAGGGTGCTTTAAAACTCCCACAGGTACCATCACAGTGGGAGGTGGAGAGCTCAGGGCTCCTGAGGCCTGAGCTTGCTGCAAGGGAGGGATAGTAGAACAGTACTCAGCAGGATTGTTAGGGTTAGGGCTCTGGCTTGAGGCACTCATCATGTTCTCCCAGGCTTGAGCTAAAGCAAATACAGACACAATCAATGTGAATGGATTACAAAATATGGACATCAAGACCTCCACAATACTGGATAAAAATAATGTAGCTCTTCCTCACTAGTACTCATAGTATGTCTCTCTTCCAGCTAAAGAAGGTGTTAAGGAGACAACTGGCTTTATTCAATAAAGGAGACCACTTAGGTAAGTAAACTACTCAGTTGGAGCAAGTAAAAATTATGAAATTAAAAAATGAATTACATTAGAGGCTGGGGATTTAGCACAGCAGCATAAGTGCCTGCCTGGCAAGTGCAAGATCATGAGTTTGATCCTTCCCCTCCCAAAAAATTACATGGTACTTCTGATACAGACTGAGTAGTTAAATTTGAGTTAAAAAAACACGGCCCATGGCTTTTTGAAAGGAGATCATGTATTTCTTTAAGAAGGAGTAAACAAACATCAACTTTAAGGATTTGCAACTGGGATGGCCATTAGGAATTTTCTGGTTTAATAGTTAATATATTTTATAAACTTCTAACAAAAATCAAAATCTGGGACAAAAATAATAACTCCATTGTATGATTTTTAGTTTCATTCCTAGACTTTCAGGCTCTTAGTTGAGATTAAAGCCTCATCTGAAAACTTCAGAAGTCTAAAGCTCAGAAGAAAAGAGCTCAATACTTTCACGAGTTCTGATTTTATGTAGTCACTACCCTATAGGAAAGTATTTAGCAATAACCATTTCACATCTTTAGTGTGTCTCAAAAGTATAGGACCCATTTGAACATGAAAATGTGCCAATATAAATGTGGTCAATCAGTATGACCATAAATACATTAAGATTTTATATATCCTATAGTTTTACTAACTAAATACTGATGTATCTACTATTGTCTTTAAAAGTAAACAGGATGAAAAGTGCTATAGAAATGAATGATATCAAATTTTATATCTGAGTTTCAGATAATATTATATACCCAGGAATAGAAATCACTTAATTTTTGAGCATGTTCTCAAAAATTTCATTTAACATCAAAGAATGATCCACAAGATTTTGAATTGTTTGTCTCCAAACTGCAAGACAAGGGTAGTAACAAAAGCTGTGTTCTTTTGAAAGCACTGGCAGGAAGAGGAAAGGAAGAGAAAAGGAGAAAGGGGAAAGATATAGGGAACACTGAAAAGCATCAAATTAAATATTCAGAAAAAGACCAGGCTAAGCCATGCAAGAGGAAAGACACTGGCAAAACCAGAAGTAGATTACCTTAGGATCCCTGTTAAGGGCCCCCTTGGCTTAACAAAAAGTATTTCATATGTATCCTCTGCCATTTCTTTCATCTTTAGCTATGTCAAGTTAAAAAAAAAAAGGTGGAAGACCTCATCAAATAAAAGAGGTATTAGGTATAATACTTAAACAGCATGCTCTTGTCTATAGATATGTGTCCAAATATAAAATAGAATAAAAATCATCAATTGAGTCCCTGAGTAGAATAATAACCATCTAAAAAGTGGCCCTTAAGAGTAAGTGACTCATATTTGATCAAAATTACAAGAATTCAGAAATGGGAGGAATTGGGTGGTTTACAGGAGATTAGAACAGATCAGATTAACTGACATGCAATAGGTTAAAAAGCCAGCAACAGGAAAACATCACTATGAGCAATGCAGACAGACAGAGCAAGAGGGACCTCAGAGCAGGTTAAGTTTCAGCCTGGAGGAGGCAAACCATCTAGGCACAGGCAGCAGTAGTGTCTAGGTTTGACATTTGAGATCTAAACAAGTAACTGGTTAAGTTTACAAAGAGACATGTAAGAGATAAAACCATATACAGCCTCATTCATTTTATTGCATATATTGACAACAGTCAGGGAGTTAAACTAAAATGCCCCTGAAATTAATTTCCAGTTCAACAAAAGATGAACAATGAGTAAGTTTTATTTACCTTCCCTTGGCCACATTATTTCATTACACAGCAACTAAATTCAAAGCCATTATCCTTATAACAAGTCTAAACAGAACCAAAGAAATAAAAGGTAAAAAGTGCAGCTTTTTGCTTGCTCTCGGATACTGTAATATTTATTTTTATGAAAATGAAAGAAAAAAGTGCTATTAAGTAAGAATGCATTCCAGGCTGCGACGAGGCTCAGTGGTAGAGTGCTTGCCTAGCATGCACAAGGCCCTGGATTCTATCTCCAGAAGCAGGATTAAAAAAGAATAAGAACATATTCTAAACTATTAAGGTATTCCTAGAAAGGCACAGCTTCTCTGGAAAGGCAAACTTTGGCTGGATGTTAATATTTTACCAGGAGGTCAGCAGAACCCAAACTCCACTCGTCTAGTCACTTCCCCTGAACATTAATAGATATATAGCACCAGATTCCCAAAGAACTTTATTTCTCCCACAAAACTTACCTGCTTTTACCACTCATTCATTAAGTTAGCACAAAAATTCAGAAATGCTAAACCACTTTGAAAAACACAGTATTTAAGCTCAATATTTTTAGTTATGAAATTTGAGGTAAAGCATAAATGTCTTTTTATAGCATTTTTTGTTCTATTTGAATGATGATGACATCAACATGTTTTAATACTTACCATTCATTAGCACTGAATGGCAGATTACACACACTCTAGCTTCTTTTCTGTCCATGTATAACAGTTTACATTTCAGGCTACAGCAAGAAGCACAGAAAACCTGTGGTAAAAAAGAATGTACTGAACTTACCAGTATCACAGTATAAAGGAAGCAAAACAATTCTGATCAATGCTGATTGACAAAGAGCTGTGTTAGACTACAATACGAAAAACTTCAAAAGAAAATGCAGTTCAGACCAGGTGCGAAGGTGCACACCTGTAATCTCAGTTGCTCTGGAAGCTGAAACAGGAGGACTCCAAATCCAAGACTAGCCTGGGCAATTTAGCAAGAACTTGTTTCAAAGTAAGATATTTTCTAAAGGGATAAGGACATAGCTCAGTGGTACAATGCTCGCCTAGTAGAGATGAGACCCTGGATTCAATCTTCCATACAGGAAAAAAAAGACAAAACTGAAGTCAGGAAGCTGCATAATCAGGATGTGTATCATCTGCCCCGCCACTGATCACCAGGGTTGATTCAGGTGATCTGGCTGGCTAGGTGGGTATCCACGTCCTCCCCCACACCCCCAGGTATATCTCCTGCCCCCTAAACTGCAGACTTGGGGAAGAGGATGACCAACCCCTAGAAAGGGGTTGGTTTTCCTCAGTCAAGGGTACACAGGCAGCTGCACTCCCTGCAAGCTCTCAAGGAAGCGGCACAATTCATAACCAAGGGTGAGGTTTGCAAATCTGTCAACAACAAAGAAATCAATCAAAAATAAAAATCTTGGCTTAAGTCACACAGCAAGGAAAAACAGATCAAAACTCTGTTAGACAAATTTCTACATGCAGTCACATAACACGAGCATTTAAAGACAGTTGCATGACTTATTTCCATTTGGAACAGAATCATAGCAAGATAAAATGAACAAAGATTGGAATGTCTGAGTTTTAACTTCTTTTTTCTATACACCTTACGTGTAGAATAACCACACCAGCTTTTCTCATTGGTTTACTATGAAGGAATCAAAATACACAACTCAATCATAAAAATAAGAACAGCTCCAGATATAGGAAATCAAAGAGGCAACCAAAATCAGACATGCTAATTTTCAGAACCTCATTTTCACCTTCTGGGCTTAGCTGAATCTCACTTCCTTTTCCTTTCCACACTATTCAGCAATAATTCTCCTTGAGTTTCTGTTAAGATTTATTTAATATTTATTTTCTTGATGATTCTTTAGTATTTTACCACACACAATATAATAGAGGAAAAAAGCTGTTTTTAGTAGAAAAAATTCTACTTCTTTAGTTTTTATGGCCAAGAAGTATTCTCTATCTTCAAAATTGAACCAAGTGATACACAGTCGTATCAAAGTTAATGTCATATGATCATCTCTCCTCCATTTGGTAAAATTAACACCTTGATACTATGATAGCCAATTTAATTTTCAAAGGGTCTTACATTCTCTAAACAACTCTTAACATGCAGGGAAAAGAAAAGTTAGAGCACCCTTACTTTCTATAGGCAGAAACTGAGTTTAGATAGTTAAATGGCTCAAAACTACAACAAACTGGATAAACACTAGTGACTATAGGACACCGATTTACAATACAGTCGAATAACAGACAACTGCTATAGTCTGAATGTTTATGCCCCTGTAAAATACATTTTTTAAATTCCTAACCCCCAAAGTGATGGTATTAGGTCGTAGGACCTTTGAGGAGAGTGATTAGGCCATAATCTTCATGACTAGGATTAGCATCCTCAAAAAGATGTCTAAGAGAGAAGCCAAAAACACCCCATCATATTTGAAGTATCATCTAAGTACCTTCTTCCAAATTCCCTAAGCTAGAGGCTTAGAGTCATAAAGCTAGCGTCAGAAATAAAGAGAATTACATATTTTCACACTTGAAATTATTAAACTGTGGAAGTATCTTTCTATATATCATATACCAAATGTGTACTAGTGAAACATAAAATAAATTTTAAAAGAAACTGAGTCATTTGTCCTGTACTTTTTCCATAATCTGATTTTCATTGCTTCCTTGTGGTATTTAATGTGTCTAACTCTATATTTCCTATAAATTGTTAGATACAGCAATTTAATCAGATTCTAGTTTACTCTTTTTGGCAAGAACAGAATAGATCATGCATTGTTCTGAATTGAATAAAGTTAAGAACCACTGTAAGAATAAAAAAGAAAAAGAACCAGATTTTACCCATTAAAATTACTTGTTTTTGACTTTCAATACTCCATTTAGACATACTTGTTTGTATAGCCAAGAATAACTTTTATAATTATAAACAATGCATGAGTTTGTATTCTATTTTAATCATGTCATCATAAGCATTTTCCATATCATCTTATAATAATTATTTTAATGGCTGACTCAAATGTAGATATATTCAGCTTAGCATTACCCAAATTTGGACAAGAATTACTTTTTATTTCTTTTTTAAAATTAATTACATTTATTGGTACATTTTAGTTATACATAATGATCACATTCATCATAGGGAATTTGTACCTATACACTTGATTCTTTTTTTTCCCATTCCCTTACCCTCCTTTCAACTCCCTTTCCCTTCTTATTTACAAAAGCCTTGTTTCTATTCTTCCTTTTTCTCATCACTTCTTTTCTTTTCCCTTCCTGCCCCTCTCCCCTAATCTTAGTTCCCCTTCCCATTTGAACTTTTTCTTCCTATTTCACAAATACCTATCTGGACACAAATTATTTCAAATGTACCTGCTATTTTAAATAACACCAAACTGAACTCTTTCTGTTTACAGCTCTTGTTCTTTCAGAATTCTTTACCCAAAAGGAATTATTAACTCAAAGAATTAATACATATGGCTTCTTAAATGTAAAAATATGCTGGTATCAGCATCACCTGTATTGAGCATTACCAACTTTTTCACATTTTCTATTGTTATTATATAGGAATAACTTTTTAGATTTCTATCTAAAAACACATTTAAGTCTTTCATGACTGTTTATTAACCCATTTAAATTTTTTTCCCTGGGTACTGGGAAGGTGCTACACACTGAGCTATATCCTTATCCTTTTTGTCTGTATTTTGAGACAGGGTCTTGGCTAAACTGCCTAGCCTCGGCTTAAACTTGTCCCCAGTAAGGGACAAGGGACTGGGATTACTATAGACGTGTGCCACTGCACCCATTTCTTTTTGCCCACTTATATACTGAAAATGTGAGTGCTTTAACAATTTACATACATGATTTATATGGAGAAGATACTTGGCCAGTTGACAAGCCATAACCAATTTCTGATTTGTTATGTCAGAGGAAGCACTGATTTAGGACTCAAAATCCTACCCTGAGTTTTTCAACTAATTCTCTTCAATTTAAACAATTATGACCAAAATAAATTAATGGACAAATTTTAAAAATACTAATGTATCAAGAATGAGTCAGGAAAAAACTCAAAATATCTAACTAAACCTAAAACTAATAAGGCAATTAAATAAGTAATCAAAACCTCTCAACAAAGAAAAGTCCTAGGTGAGACAGCTTCACTGGTAAATTGTACTAACATTTAACTAACATTTAAGAATATCAATTCTTTTCCAATGCCTCCAAAATTAAGAGGAAACACTTCCTAACTCTTGTCTATGAAGCTGCCATTGCCCTGATATTTTTTTTTTAACTTTTTGAGACGGGGCCTTACTGCGTAGTCTAGGCTGGCCTTCAACTCATGATTGGTCCAGACTGGCCTGGAGCTCATGGTGGGTACCCCTCCTGCTTCAGCCTGCCAAGTGCTAGAATTACAGGAGTGTACCACCACACCTTGCTTGCCTTGATACTTTCAAAACCAGATAAATGGAGCCAGAACTGTAGCACAATGCTAGAAAACATGCTTAGCATGCACCAGGCCCTGTGTTCTATCCCTAGAACCAAAAAACAAAACAAATAGGAAACTCCAATATTTGCTTATGAATACTGATTTTTGCATACTAGCAAATGAAGTTCATCATAATATTAAAACTACTATAACAAAGACCAAGTGACATTTATTTTGTTTCATTTTGCTTAAGGCTTGACATAAGCATTTTGATTTTGATGACCTAACAAAATCAAGCAATGTAACAGACTCTATTAACAGAATGAAACAAATAAACAAACAACCCATAAGATCAGGTCAACTGATAAAGGCAAAAGCCTGTAACAAAATTCAACACTCATGATAAAAAAACAAAAATTACTCAATAAACTAGTGCTAAAAGGAACCAACTTAATGTAATAAATGGCATATATTGAAAATCTATAGCTAATGTTATATTCAATGGTAAAAGACACACTACTTTCTCTTTTAGATAGGAACAAGATATGAATATGTTCTTTTTTTGTATCTATTTAACATAGTATTAGAAGTTAGCCAGGGTAACTTAAAAAACAAAAAGCAAATTGGAAATTATGTCTGTTCATATACAACAGGAGCTATACTGTAGAAAAATCCTCAAAACAGCACAAAAACATGTTAGAACTAATTTTTTAAAAATTCAGAAAAGCTAAGGATTCAAAGTCAACATGAATTCCTGTGTGATGGCACACTCCTATAATCTCAGCACTCAGGGAGGCTGAGGAAGGAAGGTCCCTGTGAGTTTGAAACCAGCCTGAACTACACAGCGAGACCCCGTCTCAAAAAACAAAAAACAAAACAAAACAAATGAAAAATCATTTGTTTTTTTGTACATCAAAAATGAAATTAAAATAATAACTACATTTACAGTAGTATCAGAAAGAATTATATCCTTAGGAACTAACCAAGGCAGTGAAAGATTTATATAGTAAAAATTACAAAATTGCTGAAAAATTACAAAATTGCTTAAAGATAATATAAATAAATACAATGTTCAAAACCTAATATTGCTAAGGTATCAATACTATCTAAAATAAATTAGGTTCAAAGAATTATTTAATTCCAACAATATTTTTTGCAGAAATAAAAAAAAAAATCTTTCCCTAAATTCATATCGAGTTTCAAGGGACCTTGAAAAGTTAAAAAAAAGTGCAACAAAGAACAAAACTGGCCACTCATCTTCTTTGACTTCAAAAAAAAAAATCTACAAAGATGGGCCAGGGATTTACCTCAGTGGCATAAGCACCTGCCTGGCAAGCATGAGGCGGTACTGGTACCAAAAAAAACCCCGAAACCTACAAAGATGCAGTAACCAAAACAATGCAGTACTAGCAAAAGACCAAAGGAACAGAACAAAGAGCCCAAAAATAAGTTACATATATAATCCAAAAATGATTTTACAAGAGTGTCGAGACACCATTCAATGAGGAAAGGACTGTCTTTCCAACAAACTGAGCTGGGAAAACTAGACATCCATACACCAAAGAATGAAACAAGACTCTTAAACTACATGCAAAACTAACAAGATGTATTAAAGACTTAAATTTAAGCACTAAAACTTAAAAAAAAAACTAGAAGAGAACATAAGGAAAAAGCATCCTGACACAGGATTTGGAAATCATTTCTTAGATATGACCTCAAAGACACAGGGAACAAAAGATGAAACAGAAAAATTGGGCTTCATCAAGATTAAAAGCTATGCTGCGTAAGTGGATGAAAGGACAGCAAAGTGAAAAATCCACAGAACAGGAGACAATATTTACAAGTTGGATCTGATAAGGGGTTGATAGTCAAAATATACACAGACATTCACAACTCATAAACAAAATACAGTGCAGTTTAAAAGTAAGCAAAGGACTTCAAAAGACGTTTGTCCAAAGAAGATAACACAAAGAGTCAATAAGCACATGAAAAGATGCTCAACATCATCAATCATCAGGGAAATGCAAATCCAAATTACATGAGGCATAATGTCACATCCATATTAACTATAGCTATTATCAAAACACCAGGGCTGGGAGTTTAGCTCAGCAGCACAAGCATGTGTCTGGCAAAGTGTGAAGTCATGAGCTCAATTCCCAGGACAAAAAAAAAAAAAAAAACCAGAAAAGTGTTGACAGGGTGCTCAGTGAATTCCATCCCACGGTGCAGCCTTGGTGCATCATTCTCAGCCTGGTAGGGCCCCGCCCAGTGCCCCCCATCACGAGAGGACCCACAGGAAGGTCCCTCCTGGCTTATTTGGGCCCTGCCCAGTGACCCCAAGTGGCTGGAAGTCACCGGGTAAGGCCTGCCTTACCACCTCCATTCAACTGGGGAAACTCCCTGCAGTACTGACAGATATCCTCAACCCAAGAAGCAACTCAGACCTTGCATACAGCTTCCCTAAGGGAATATAGGAAAATGACAAAACCAAAGCGCAAAATGCACTCTCAAACCTCCCGCCCATCCCAAGTAGGCCTAGGAGACATGGACATAGAAGGAAATGTAAACTATATACCTGAAACCCCTGAAATGACAGCAATTGAAGTGAAGAAACAACACTAGGAAGCTATAAAAGAACTCAGATCAGAAATAATTTTCCAGGTGAAAGAAGAAATGATAAATGTAATGAAAGACATGCTGAACACATCTAAAGAAGAGATACTTAAAAAAATTAGAGTAACACTGCAAAAAGATGGAAACCTTGAATGAACAATATAAGAAACAAACAGAATGCATGAAACAAATTCAAAGAAATATCCAGGAAATAACAAATTACATCAAAAGTTGGCAAAACTGCCTCAATGAAAGTGAAGATAAGACTTTCAGACCTCGAAGAAGAGATTGCAGCTAGTGAACAGGAAAGAAAAGATCTTTTAAAAATAACAAAGAATCAGGAAACAACAATTCAACAGCTGCAAGATGATGCAAAGAAAAACAACATAAGATTGATAGGAATAAACAAAAAAGAAGGTGACAACACAAATAATATCAAAAGACTATTTACAGAACTAATAGCTGAAAATTTCCCAAATATGAGAATGGAAATCGAGATATGGGTAAGTAAAGTATGTAGAACTCCAAATAGCCATAACCAAAATAAAACTACACCCAGACATATAATAATCAACATCCCAGAAATTCAGCATAAGAACAGAATATTAAAAGCTGTTAGAAGAGACAGATCACCTATAAAGGAAAGCCCATCAGAAACACAGCAGACTTCTCTACACAAACAATGAAGTCAAGAACAGCATGGAGTGAAGTATTTTAGATACTAAAGGAAAACGACTTTCAACCCAGATTGATTAATATACCCTGCAAAACTGTCCTTCAAAATTGATGGAGAAATAAGATACTTCCATGACAAAGAACAGCTGAAGAACTTCATGACCACAAAACCAACCCTGCAAGGAATACTGAAAGACATTCTAGATAGACATAGGAAAAAAACCACTAAGCAAGGCAAACAATAAAATGCAAGGGAAAGGTAAAGAACCAATAGCAGAAAGATAACATGACAAAAATAAATCAATATATATCAGTTATAACCATAAATGTAAATGGCCTCAATTCACCAATTAAAAGAAACAGACTGGCAGAATGAATCAAGAAACAACATCCAATCATATGCTGTATAGAGGAAACCCATCTAACCCAAAAGGAAACTTACAGACTGAAAGTCAAAGGATGGAAAACAATACTTCATGCAACAGGAACATTAAAAAAATAAACAAAAAACCAG
>PVJX010043590.1:0-13594 GCA_004027295.1 Dolichotis patagonum
TACTCAAGAGCTCACTTCACTGGCCAGGGATTTAGCTCAGTGGCTTAAGCGCCTGCCTGGCAAGCATGAGGTCGTGAGTTCGATCCCCGGTACAAAAAAAAAAAAAAGAGCTCACTTCACCACCATTAATGTTGTCAGGAGAGGTCCTCCTGCCTCCTGCTCTGAGATGTCCCGTGATCCAGGTCCCACTGACCACAGCTCTCAGAGACTGGAGATTCGGATGTTTGTCTTGTGCCTCTCTCACAGAGAAGCCTCACTGGGAGAAGGAAGGAGGCTGCCTGTGCTAAGTGTCCCTTTCCTACTTGACCTTGTGTAGGTGCAGGGTGGCATTTCCTTTCTAGGTTCACCTTCTCCTCTTATTTTCTGTAGGTTAGCCCTACATTTTAAATGTTTACCTAATTATAATTATAGCTGTGTGGAAATTTATGCATTGTGAACAGTATGCACACAATAAAGATGTCCATAATTAAAAGTTAACTCAACTTTGATGCCTTTATGTTATCCAGATGTCTTCAGTCCCTCTTTACTGTTGGTGTATTCACAAGTCCAGTGAAATATTTTTCATACAATGCAGCGAGCACCCATAATTTCTTCCAGTTCTGATCTCTGTTCTGAATTACACAACTTTGATGGGTTTGTAGGAAGACTGACATGTATTCGATAGAGAGAGGAATAAAGGTTCAGTTATGCATAAGCTCTTGTGGTGGGTAGGGTTTCACAGACTCTGCTAAATAATTGGAAGGTCAGTGAGGATTTAATCACTAAGGTTAGGATAGTGCATGATTCCTTTGTGGGTTTTGTTATTGACAAACATTGCCTGTACTCTACATCGTGTTACAGTTCTGGTGGGAAGATACAACTATTAACAGACACTGACACATGAAGAAGAGGAAAATACCTGAAAGGTATCAGTGAGGATGAAGTTGACAACCAGGGACTAAGACGGTGGTGGATTTCATGCTCAGGACATGAGGATGGTTCACTGATGGATTTTTCCCACCATGATGAGACCAGAACATAAACTAATTGTGGGAGGTAAACTTTGCAAAACACATCTGAGAAGAAATGAAGCTCTTCATAACTGTCAGGTCAAGAATGCAGAGACAAAGCGACACAGAAGAGCAGAAGTGTTCCTGAATATCGCTCAACTGAGATGCATGGTGTAATTTTGAAGGTGCAATGGATAGGATCAGACTCCATCTCAGGGAAGGGCATGTTCTCAAAAGTGTCTGTGTCCCAGGTGGGAAACAACAGGTGCTCCCGAGACATCACATTACGAGCATGAATTTTCAGTCCTTAGCTACAGAACACATCATGAGGATGCTGGTCCAGGTGAGAAGAAGAGCAGGGTGAGGAGGTGGAGGTGTGTTAATCTCTGGGGATGAGTGTGAGGTGAGGTCCTTGGTCACCTCTGAGAGTTGGGGACTGTGTGTGAGAGTGTCAGCTCTGCCTGCCTTCAGAAGCCATGAATGTTCATTCATGCAAATGTTTTTGTCCTGTTCACTGTGTACCTGCTCATAGAAAACTATAATGATAAGAGTGGTATTAGTAACCATAGGAGTATATTTGATTGTTTTAGAAAAACTTACAGATACATGTGTGACTGTTAAATACAGAATTTGGTGAAATAAAGTAAAATGCATCAAGGCAGAATCATGGGAATCCATTTAGGAAAATCCATGCACACTATGAGAATGGAGGGTTTCATCTCATCGATTCTCCATTGTTTTCCTGATAGACTAAAAACCACTGAGAGATGGGTAAGGAAGAGATGACACAGGAGAACAGAGGCATGGTGAACAGCAGAGGAAGAAACACTCCTCATCTGCTGTCCAGACCCTGGACTACAGCAACACAAGTGAGAGCAGAAGGATAGAGGTAGGGTCCAGGGACACAGGAAGTGTCAGACCTGTGGATGCAAATCCTAGGCAGGAGACAATTATGGAACCCATCAAGAATAATAGAGCCACGGCAGGCATTAGCCTGCCCAGATGATGAAAACAGTAGGAAGCAGTGCAATCCCCACACCACAGGCACTGGGAGCGGCCCTGACAGCCTGGGAGAAGCAACAAGGAAGCTGTGAACGCTTCCTGCTCCTGCCCACCAGTAACATACACATAAGCAATGGGAAACAACTTAGACTGAGATGTTACTAACTGAAGTGTCATGATTTATGTTCCTGGCCCCCAGGCCTCATGTATTTGCATTGTACATTTCTGACTGGTTCATTTTCTAGTGCTTGGATTGATGGTGTCAGTGCTACACCCTCCTCGGGGGTGGAGCCAGGATGTGATGTAATGGCAGGAAGAAGGTGTGTCTCTTGCTTTTGCCGGTTTCCGCCTTGCTGTTTGCAGCTGCCATGAACTGCGGCCCCGCCATGCCACCCTGCCTTGGAGCCAACTGACTATGGACTGAAACCTCCTAAAACTGTAAGAAATAAACCTTTCCTTTCCCAACTTTGGGCATCAGGTATTTTTGTCTCAGCAATGAGTAAAAAGTAACCAAGACATGAAGTAAGGTTGCAACCTGACATTAAATTGTTTGACTGACTTTGCAAGCCTGGGGCCAGGAGCTTGAGCAACTAATTAGAGGATGAGTATATGCAATATATTAACGATGGTGAGTTGTTAGTCTTATCACTGCTTTATTTTGTTTCACTTTACTGTTCTATTTTCCTCCTTTAAAATAAAAAAATAATTTAAAAAACAGAATAAGAAAGAGGTGCAAGAGAGAGAAATGGAGATTAAGATACAGAATGGTTTTGCTATATTTTACAATTTTTTAATTTATAAGTTGCAAAAGAAAGGCACAGAGCCAAGTCCTGCTCATTCCTCTTATCTAGGAAGAGTGCGTCAGTGTCCATATACACTGCCCTGGGTCCAGGCAGGATGCCCCTCTTCTCCTCTGAGCTCAGGGCTCCTCATGGTGCGGGGGCTGAAGCTGGGGACAAGGTCTCCCTAGGTGGCCAAGGAGAGGAGGGAGCTGTGTGTTTTCAGACCCTATGCAGATGGATGGGAAGGATTTAATTTCCTAATTAGAAGTATTTATTACTGCGTGAGACAGTTCCTCATCACCCAAACTAAACCAGGAGATCCACTTTTAGATGATGAGCATATGACATTTAATGGAAAATTAACTTCACAAAATGCATGGCTTACTTTGAGATGGGTGCAAGATTTGTTTTCCCCTCAGTAAAATTCATACACAGAAAATGAAAAAAAAATCAGTGCTTCTTATGTACTCATGCAATGACATTAAACAGAGAATTTTTCCTTGAACTTGGGTACTTCATTGTGGGTCAGCTCAGGACCTAAGTCGTTAATACTAAAAGGAACCGCAGATGTCCCCGGAAGCCCTCCCTCCTCTGCTTCCTTCTCTGCACCTGCTCTTTGGGGCCCAGGCTAGTTCTCCATGGATCACAGCGACCCCTGCTGGGCATGACAGCCCCTGCAGGCAAGGTTTTGTGTGTGCTCACAGTAATGTTCTCTCCCATTGACTCTCCAGGGTGATACAGTGTTGTGTGCACGGGTCTCAGGCTGCTCATTTTCAGATACAGCGTGTTCTTGCTGTTGTCTCTGGAGATTGTGAATTGGCCCTTCATGGATTCTGCGTAGTAAGTGCTACCACTGCTATTGTTGTCTGAGATCTACTTCAACCACTTGTCTGGATCCAGCTCATGCTGTAGCTACTGAAGGTGAATCCCGAGGCCACGCAAGAGAGTTTCAGGGACCCCCAGGCTGCAACAAGCCTCTCCCGGACTCCACCAGCTCCTCCTTAGCCTGGACACCTGAAAACACAGGAACATCCTGTTTATGAAACTGTCACACATGTCTACTGTTTGTCCCAGTCACATCTGCTTCCCCATTCCATAACCTTTGTTCTCAATAATTTACCTTTTCAGAAGTGCAAACAGGAAAACCCAGCACGCCCCAAACTTCATAGTGATCGTCTATGTTCAGTCCTCATCACGGAGTGGGAACAATTGGGTGTTGAGAGCTGGGCTCCTCTGCAGAGCTGCTAAGTGATGGCTGAGCTGGTCTTCATGAGCACAGAAGACCTATTTACATGGCCTCCTGATATATAGACAGCACTAGGTATGACTTACACAGATGATGTTAATGTGCTGAGAATATTTGGTAACAATTATGTCATTCAAGACAACATAAAAATTCATTATGAGATGAATTCTTGGTCTTTATCTTTCTATTTTTATTTTTTTATACCCATTACGTGCATATTTGTATTTGTCTGCCTTGGAAATATGTAAAATTATCAAATTGTGGGGAATATTTTCCTTTCCTACAGGAGTGCCGATGTGCTGTAAATGTCCTACAACTGGACATATGCCCTCCTAAGCTGTGAAGAAAGTGCTTCCAGTTTGAGGCCCTGGACAGGGCACACACCCCTGGGATGACTCCTTCCCTTCTTTCTTCAGGGAAAACATGTGGGACTTTGCTGCATTATGCTGTCTGCTGAGAGAAAACACAACCTTTGTCCATGTGGATGCCTGCTACTGAGACCCTTATTTTCACCTCTCATTATCTCTCTCACTCTTTCTCTGTGTTGAGACTGTGTGTCTGTGATAGCTTCATCAGATGTAACACATAAACAGATGTAACACATAAACTTCCCATAGAAAGTGTGTGCCTGAGAACTATGAAAAGAGGAAAACTTGTACAACCACACACACAATCTCAGCAGTGAACTCATGCATCATCCTCAGTGTGCCCTGAGGCTCCTCTGCAATCCCTCCATCCCCTGTTTCCCTCCTGCATCCCATCTCCAGGCAGCTTGTGACCATCGTCGGGCTGCTTTACATTAAATTTCCTATTTCAACGTATATACTATGAGCACACACCCTATAATGCTGGTCATGTTTAACACAGTATATATATTTGAAATATCTATATATGATTATATAAGTCAGCATTCACAGATATTTAGGCTTATTTACTTAATTACACATATATAACAATAAACTGGGAGTACAGCTCAGAGCTAGGCTATTTATATGTTGATTTTGAGGAATTTTCTTCCCCAGTAAGGAAAAAGTTATCAGGAAATTAATGGACAAATGCTTCAGATTAATTCCTCAGGTAATGTGTTAATGCTCATTTAAGTGTTCTAAGCTTCTGGTTATTACAAAGACATCTGATCATCATCTTGAAAATGTAGACACATGAAAATTTTTTTAATAACAAACAGTATAACAGTAAACATAAAGTAGATTAACTAAATTAATAATTTGTAAGCACATAGAAAGAATGAAATTACAAGGCTATGAAACTGGAATCTGGGCATAATAGGCTTGCATAATAAATAGGACGAGACCTTATTTACTGGGCCCAAGGTCATCTGAGGTCATGTGATCAGGTGATACACCTGGAAGCAACTCCTGAATTACTAAAGGCTGCATGTGCTAAATATCAGAGTGTTAATATGACAGATGCAGAAACTTAGGGGGTGAGTATGTCTATGACAGCCACCATAAAAATTTCCCCACAAAGGAGCAATTTCCATGAAACACACATTTTCCTCACATTTCTGGCCTCTGAGAATTCAAGAACAAGCAGCGACAGAGTTGGTGTGTGGCAGGAGGCAGCTGTATGCTCCAACCCTTGTCTAGTTCTGCACTCGGAGATGGCGGGAGAGATGCACACTGGGTCCCTCCATTGCAGAAGCA
The DNA here is from genome assembly GCA_004027295.1 of Dolichotis patagonum. Taxonomy (NCBI): domain Eukaryota; kingdom Metazoa; phylum Chordata; class Mammalia; order Rodentia; family Caviidae; genus Dolichotis; species Dolichotis patagonum. Next base: position 5,684 of record PVJX010043590.1, read on the forward strand.
AGAGATCAGCTCAGCTGTCAAGAGCCATGATTTCCTCTAGGAACTCTGGTCTCTTCCAGGCAAATTTCTCAACAAAGACTCCACGTGATAGCTATTGTTAATGTCCTGTTGTCTTAATGTTAAGTATTGTTTTGCCTATGTTGTCCGGTTCTGATCTGCTCTGTACTGACCTCTTTTGCCTTATTCTCCTTAAAATAAAATGGAAAAAAAAGACTCCACCTGGTAATGACGTCCTCCAGGGGGCGCATGAGCTCCCATAAGGAAACACAGAGAGCCCAGGCTCTCAGACCCCAGCTTTCCATCCTCTCTTCCATCCTCATTTTATCTCTTACTGAAGTCGTTTTACTCTTTCCTAGTGATCACACAATTTTCTATTTCTCTAGTACCAAATTAAAAGGCTGATGTAAATATCCTCTAAATAAATCATGTGTGACATTTTGTGGATGGCCCTTCTCTGATTTTCTGATATTAAACAATTTAAGTGTTTCCTGAATACAGCAGTGGGCTTGGCTTGGGGTGGACATTACCAATAGACGCACAGAAAAGAAAACAAAATCAGCACAAAGGAAACCCAGCTAGACCCACATTTTCCCTTAGTGACCCAGAGTCATGCTCCTTGCTTCTGCTCACTGAGACTTTATGTCACAGTTTGCCAGGATCCTGGCAGCCCCATCCCTGGTATTGAGAGTGCAGCTGGGACCAAGTTCCATACTGATGGGAGCTGAAGCCTGCATTTTCCTGGACCTGCTTTTTAATCGTGATGGCTCTGCATGCCAGGTTCTTGCAACAAAAGGGACCACACAGATGTGCGAGGTGCTCCTCTCGGGGGCTGCACTATGCTGGCTCCAGACCAACACTCGTGCCAGAGTCACCTTTATGGAAGGCTCTGAAGTTTCCTCTATTCTGCTGGGCTCACTGCCTGCTCCTGAGGGGGTCTGGGTGTTCCTCTGACAGCCAGATGGAGGTGTCGGTGCCCATAACTCTTGGACTATGCACAGATGCAGAGCTAGTGCCCCCTGCACGCATGACTACAAATGGTCTGCACACCCTGTACTGTCATCATGGTGGTCTACACTGTTATGGGACACATGGTAGCCTTATGGGTGGTGACTGAGGGAGGTGACTCCAAAATATTGGTGTCTGAAATCTGCGGAATCACTGAGAAGTAAGATTTGAGGTCACATCGTCCATGGGTGACACTGGCAGGCTCTCCAGTCCCTGCTCTTCTCTTGTGATAAGAATGTATACATGTATAAAATAGTTCAGATAGTTACGCTACTGATTTCTGGGTTTGCTGAAGAGAAAGATTTGTGCTGGTGTTGTTCAGACAATTGAGTCCAGATGTCTTGTGCTCTGCATGAAAGAATTGGGTGTGACAGTGTGCAGTGTATATACCATTGTTGGCCCCAATGGATGTGTTTTGAAATTTTGTTGTAGTCTCCTTCTCCTCCTCCTTCTCCTTTACCTTCTCTTTCTCCTTCTCCTTCTTCTTCCTCTGCCTCTTCTTCTTTTCTTTTTTTATTCTTGAATAAAATGAATTTGAAAACAAGCTTTGTGTGATTATTACTTGATCAGTCTAGGAAATTATCAAGTAATAAGTTTCCTTTTCTTTGAGTTGATATTCCACCATAGGCTATTCCTCGTTTCGATCCATTGCATCCTTACAGATAAACTGCACGAGAACACACAAGAACAGACAGAGCACAGAGTGAAAAGATGGTTTCATGATCTCTTCTTGTGAGTGATCCAGTTACCGAAAGACCTTGCACAAGGATGCAACTTTAAATTTCCATCACATCCCTAAAGCATAATGCTGAGAATGAAGAATTTACACACTTACCTCAGGGAACACTCAACATACAGTAGCAGTATTACTGTGCTTGAGATTTATCTCAGTGGCATAAGTGTGTGCCTAGCAAGTGCTAGGTTGTGAGTTCGATTCCTGGTACCAAACTAAACAAGTGGTAGTATTACCTAAATACATATGCATACCTAATGGAATTCCAACGGTATTTTCTCCCGAAATAGAATCAAAGTCCCTCTATGCCTACAGTAAAAAATAGTAAAATCCAGGGCACAAAACATTCTTGTGTAAAAAAACAATGCTGATGGAATCATAATACAGCGCCAGTGTAATAGAGGATCTAAACTGATACAGATTAGATAAAAAATATTGTACCCAAACAGCATGATGCCAGCAAAATAGACAAGTGCAACCATGAAAAAGAATAAAATACTGAGACATAAACCATAATCTGTGCAGCCAAAATATTTTCAACAAAAGCAACAGTAGCAATTTTGGCCCATTGGTGTTACTTCAGTAAATGGTGCTCAGGAAAATGTGAGTCCTCATGGAGAACCATGAGATTAGAAACCTGTCTCAGCATCTGAAAATTTAAACTAATAATTAAACACATGACTGTTTACAACAAATTCTTACAAATTCATGAAAGTATATATCAACTTTTGCATAGCCCAGGCCTAGGAGAATATGTTCTTTAGTAAAATATAAACACATAAGAAACAAAAGTGAAAGTAGAAAAGTGGGGCTATAGCAAACTGGAAAGAAATGCCATACACAAAAGATATGATCAACAGAAATTCAATACATCACCGTATGATTTGGTGCAACATTGAGTAGCAACATGGTTATATAAAGAATGCATAATGAATTGAAAATGTATAAAGCAAAATGACAATAATAAACATTGGGATAATAATTTCTTTAAAATTGACTAATAATATTAATAGACATTTGTATAAAGGAAGAATAAATGAAAAATTAGGTAAGGAAAATGCTCATTATAACAATTCTAGTTGTGTAAATTAAAATTCATTATCATCCACCATAGCCTCATTTCAAATGAGAACACAATAGAAGATAAAACTGTGATAATCTCTGTAGAGATGGGTAGAAGGGGGAAATCATTTCACTCCTGGAAGCCATGTAAATTTCTTCAGTGGCCGTAAAAAATGGCATGAAATTTCCATAAATACTGAAGAATATAATTTCACTATAATCCACAAATACCATTGCTGGGATATATTCAAAGATTCTGAAATGCATATATCAAAGCAAACCACCACTATCATGTATATTGCAGAACTATTTTCAAGAGCTAAGACACTGATGCAAACAATGTGTCCTTCGATGAATGAATCAGTGATAAAAATGTCATGGATTTTTCTGATCAAAAAATGTGTAACCCCTGTTATCTGAGGGAGCACTGGCAGAATTCCTTTTATTTTATGAATAAGCCCTCACTGAAGGTCATGTGTTCAGGCCTTGGCCCCTGCGTATGGAACATTAGAGATGGCATGGAGCATTGGAAGATGGGACTGGAAGAAGATTTTTACAGGGTCATGGAGTGAGCTGTACCAGGTGGGTACAGGGCGACAGCAGACAGCAGATGTGTGGACCAAGCACTGGGACAGCTCCCACATCAGGGCACTGCTGGGCACAACATGACATTCAGTCTGTTTGTGATGGAGTGTGTCCAGGGAGAGACAGGAGAGCAGTCAGCCCATGCCATGTGATAGAGCTGGGGGTCCCCAGGTTTGGGTGTGATTGGTAAGCTGAACTGTCACCTAGCACGAAGTCTGCAATGCCACGCATATGCAGGAATAAATTTTGTATTTCTATGTAAAAACAGCGGTCAGCTTATGGATACTTTCTAGTTTATACACTTGCTCCAACTGGAAAACTCATTTGTACTATTTCTAATTTGAGTGTTGCTGATTGCAGAGTGAACATCAAATTCTCTAGCAAATACTCACGACAGAGACTGCTACCTTGTGTGTCATGTGAAAGCTTCATATTTTAAGAAAATGCAGTCTCCTCCCGTGCATTGCTGTTGTTTGATTTACATGAGGAAGTAAATTATGGGCAAGAGATCTTGTGTTTATATCTTGTTCTGAGTCTCTTTAGGCAATTTTGTCAAGTATATCACTCATTACAAATTACATCAAAAGTGTTTTATATTACTTATATTGATATATATAAGCAGATGATACATCCATTAATGATAGATTGATGAAAGATGATGAAATAGTTAAGATGTTGATGGACAGAGTGATGCAAAATAGTTAAACTTTTGGATGATACATAGATGAAGGACAGATAATTACAAGGTACAAAATGGAAAACAAATAAAAAGAGTGTGTATAAATAATAAATTTATAATAGACACATAAATGAAAGGCAAATATATAGAGTCAGTTGATAAATAGAAGTATGACACAGCATGGATAAATAGATGATGATCATGGATACAAACACATAGATCAATGGACAGGTGATAAAAAGAGGGATAACTATGTAAAATTCTTGCTCAGATTTCTCCATAATATTTAATTCTGTTCAAAATTTTGAAACAATGAGTAAATGACTGCTTATATATCTGAACATGTAGAGATAGGACCATTGTGATCTGCATCTTAGTAAATGTTCCAATGATGTTTTCCTATGTTCCCAAGTCCCTGTGATGCTAAAGCTCTCTCTAAATGATTTCACACCAGGCAGGAGTCAGAGTCCAGGCCTGGCCCAGCCTTGTCCTCAGGGACTCAGGACAGTACAGAGAGAGCTGGAGCACAGGTTCCTGTGTGGGCAGGCCCTGGCCTTCTCTCTCTTCTTGATTCTGTTGTGGTCACCTTGTTCTTTCACAGATCCATGGTCAAGTTCCCAGATCAACTGGCACATGAGGAGAGCAGGGTTTCCAGACATGCTGATAGCAGCTTGCAGAGATGTTCAAATTTCATGGAGAATAATGTAAATATAGCAATTTCACATTGCAGTAACAATAGACACTGTAATTAAGACATTCTATAAGACTTTTTGGCTACTGATGGTAGATCCTAATAAAAACCTCCATAGGAGTGCCCTATGACTGCAGGGTGTATGACAGCATGATCGTCTCTACTAATGAGATGCTGAGAGAGACCCCTCCACAGTGGAATCTACTGCAGCTCTCTAAGGTATCACCCTTCATCGGCAAGGGTGGGGAAAGGAACAGTTTGAGTAACAGGTGAACACTCAGATCGACAGACATTTATGTCTATGCATTCAGAGTAAAATCTCTGCATAAACAGAATTGGAAAGTGACCTTCAGGATAAAATGCCATGCAGATGCATCTGATGGTGGAGGGCAGACTGCCAGTCAACAGAGAAATAAATATTAAATATTTCTAAACCTAAAAACTATTCAGACTGAAATCACTTTCACTGTGTACAAGGGCTTCATTGAAAATGCATTGGGCAATCAATAATGAAATAAATGGGGAAAAGAGTAAAAACCTGATTCCATAAAAACATAATACTGTAGGATCAGTGACACAAGAGATACCTAGAATCTCTGTCCCTGCACTACTGAAAAAACCCTCCAGGCTGTCACCACAGGACTGAGAAATTGGTTCCCAAGAGCAGTGTGTGCAGCGCGCCCCCTGCTGTTCATTAGTTTCCCTGCAGGGAGGTTTATGTCTGGGCTCACACTTGCATCAAAGCACTGTGTGTGTGTCTTGCACAGTAATAGGTGGCTGAGTCTTCCGCGGTGACAGAGGTCAACTTTAGAGAGAACTGGTTCTTGCCTGTGTCTCTGGAGATGGAGATGCGGCTCTGCAGGGACGGACTGTAGGTAGTGCTACCACTGTAGCATATGTACCCTATCCACTCCAGGCTCTTTCCTGGAAGCTGACAGATCCAGTACCACCAGTAATTACCAGTTGTAATGGAGAATCCACAGACTGAGCGGGTGAGGGACAGAGTCTGCGAGGGCTTCACCAGGCCAGACCCTGACTCCTGCAGCTGCACCTGAGACAGGACACCTAGGCCAATAAAAGCCATTCAATTAGTCACCTTCTTTTGTAATCTTTTCAAAAGCCATCTCTCACATTGAGGACACTCACCATGAGGACCTATCAGCAGGCACAGGAGAAGTCCCATCAGTCTCATCTTGTAGACCACACGCCTGCCTTCCTGACAGACTTCAGCCCTTTCTGGGGATGGAGCTGTGAGCACCCACAACCCATAGTGGATTATGAATCTAAAGTTGGAGCAGATATTTGCATGCAGGGTACACACTTCCTCTATGTAGGGGATATTAAGGCCAGGCTATGTCTGGATCTTTGTGCTTCTGATAGGACCTGCTTATTCTGAATTCCAGCTGGTTTCGATTCTGTGATAAGTTGAAGTTAAATTCAGGATTGGAATCTTCCTCACCCTTCTCCCTTCTTGTACCCCAGTCTGACTCTCTTCCCATTCACACAGTGGTTCCAGATCTTCATGAAAAATTTCAGGAAAAATCCGAGTATGTTTCCCTTAGCTCTCTGCTTTTGTTACACTCCTGTTCCTTGAGAGCTTGCTTCACTGTCATTTCTTTTGTCAGGAAAGGTCCCCCTGCCTCCTACTCTAAGACATCCTGTGATCCAAGTCCCCCCTGAGCAGAGCCAGGTGGAAATTAGGATATGAGTACTGTGGAAACCTCACAGAGAAGTTTCTAATCATCTGTGAAGAAATAAAGCCATCTGGGTTTGTTTTCCTGTCCCTAGATCACCTTGAGTGTTCAAGGAACAGTCATTTCCTTTCTAGATTCAGCTTATGCTTTTGTTCCCTGGAGGTGATTCCTAAATTCAAAGCATTTATCTCATTATAGTTTTCTCTTTTGAACAATTATGTATTATGAACATTATTTATGTGATACCAACACACTGGTATTAGAAGTGGTGGTATTCACATTAGTCTTTGAAATTTGTTAGTCTCTCTAATAGTTTTTAGCATTCTGTTCTTATGTTGGATTTCTGGGATGGTGATTATTATATGTATGCTTGTAGTTGTATTTTGGTTATGGCTATTTGTAGTTTTATATGCTTCACCAATCCATATATCAGTTTTCATTCTCATGTTTGGGAAATTTTCAGCTATTACTTTTGTAAATGGACTCTTGACCCTTTGGGCTGTCCCCTTCTTTTTCATTTATCTCTATTAATCTTATGTTGTTTTTCTTTGCATCATCTTGCAGCTGTTGTATTGTTATTTCGTGATTCCTTGTTATTTTTAAAAGATCTTTCCTTTCCTGTTAACTAGCTGCAATCTTGTATTTGAGGTCTGAAATTCTGTCTTCTCTTTCTTTGAGGCAATTTTGGCAGCTTTCAATAGAGTTTTTGATTTCCTGTATATCTCTTTTACTCTGCTTGATGCATTCTGTTTGTTTCTTATAGTGTTCATTCAGGAATTTTATTTGTTTGCTTTGTTCCTCTTTTTTCAACTGTGTCTTCTTTAGATGTGTTCACTATTTCTTTCACTATTTTTATCATTTCTCCTTTTACCTGGGAAATTATTTCTGATTTGAGTTTCTCTATAGTTCCCCAAGTTGCTTATTTCAGTTGATATCATTTCAGATATTTCAGGTGTATGGCTTATATTTTCTTCTACGTACATGGCTCCTAAGCTTTCTTGGGTTGGTCTAGAGATTTGAGACTGCCTTTGGGTCTTTCATTTTGTCATTTTCCTATATTTCTCAGCTTCTAACGGTGTTTCAAAGCTTCCCCCGGGTGTGTTGGAAATCACCTCCTGCACCCTCAGCTCCTGGGACTGAATGAAGGTGGCTGAGCTTGGCCCGGTCAGGCCTGCAGGACCTCCTGAGCCTAGTCCAGTGTTTCAGGGAGATGGGCAGGAACTCAACTTCTGGCAACAATGGTCTCAAACTCACCCCGCACAAGCACCAGTGGGATGACAGTCCCCTTGCATGGCCTCAGCCTCCAGGACTGAAAGAGGGCTGCTAGGCATTGTGCACTGAGGCCCACAAAAGCTCCCAAGTACAGTCCAGTGTCCTAAGGTGCTGGGCAGGACCTCAACCACTGGAAGTGAAGGTCTCAAACTCTCCCTGGGCCAGACCCAGTGGACTGACTGTCCCCTTG
>PVJX010043591.1:0-13601 GCA_004027295.1 Dolichotis patagonum
GTCCCATTTGACCCAGCTATTTCACTTCTGCACATATTCCCAGAAGAACTGAATACATCATATCACAGTGATATATGTGTATCTATGTTTATAGAAGCACAATTTGTAATAGCCAGATCTTGGAAATAACTGAAATGCCCATCAACTGAGGAATGGATAAAAATGATATGGTGTTTTTTATAAAATGGAGTACTACTGAGGTATAAAGAATGATCATATTGAGGTATTTATAAGTAAATGGATGTAACTTGAGACCAGACTCATAAGTGAAATAAATCAAACTGACATGTGTAAATACTGTATAGTCTCCCTAGTGTAAGAAATGGTAAGAGTAAATAAGATACAAAAAACTCAGTAAACACAGTGAAAGTACAAAAATCTACTTAAAGGGCAAAAAATAATATCTCAGGGAACATGAGGAAAAAGAAAAAGGAAGGGAAAAGAGAAATATCTGAAATTATATAAACACACTTAGGATAGCTAAGATGATTGTGCTACAAATTCTGTAAGTTCTTGGAACAAAATAGTTAACATTCATAGGATTGGAACAATTGTGTGTATTATTATATGGTGATCTGAGAAACTCTTCAAGATCATCATGTAAAATAACAACCTTAGTTATCTTCATAGCACCTTGTCCTATATGTCAGTGTTCTGGGCTCTTTGCTATTGTTGTTTATATGTATACTTTATTACGTGTTTTTCTAGGAATTTGTTTTGTTTTTTTCTTGCTTTGTTTTGTTTTTCCCTCTAATACAGACAGAATAGGTATACATGTAGATATTCATGCATGCATAGAACTTATAAAAAGTTTATGAGAATTGATAATATAATGCACAATGAAATTAACAGCTACTTTGAAGAAAAAGTGACACTAAGGTACCCAGTGCTGATTCTGTAGCATCATGATATGAAATCAAGCAATACTATTATTCTTTGTTTATAGTGATTTAGTCTGTTTTGTTTTGTTTACTTTCAACATATGTGAAGCTATGGACAGCTATTTTGAAGAGAATGTGAGACATTATGGCAGGCATTATTGACTTCCCTATTGTCAGGTCTTGAAGACCTAAAATGCCTTCATTATCCTGTTCTGATCAGTTTTATACTATTTTCTTTTGTATGAATTTATTGTATGCAAAGATGTGGATAACTACTTAGAAGAAAAGAAGAGACAATATGATAGACAGTGAAGATCTCAGGTTGTCTTGCTTTGAAATTTGTGTCTCTTATAATGTTTTCTTATAATTTGTTCTGTTTAATTTTACCCTCTTTAAAATAAAGTTTAAAAAATGAAACAAAAAGATTCAAGCATACTTGTGAGAACTGATTATTTGATTTCCAAAATGAAATAAACAGGTATCAGTTTGAACATATATTGTACTCTGCCCAACACGATCCACCTTCTTTATATATTTATAACCTATACAATATTAACAGTATACAAATTTAAAGACAACAGAAACAAAATTTGTTATTGTTCTGATGTTAGCTCTGGTAATATTAAGTGACATCTAGAAAATTAATATCATAATGATTTTTGGTAATGGAATTTATTGTTTAACACTACTCAAAAGAAGTGGTTACACTTATTCCATACAAAGTTACTTATCTGCTCAAGACCTTAATATATGAAACTGTTTAGTAAGTTGCTAATTCAAGAAACTGTCAGAAGTCCAAAGATGGCGGACTGGTAGGTAGCAGGAGAGGGACCCTCTATGAGAAAGACAAATGCCAGAATAGAACACCCTGGAGAGACCAGACAGAGAGAGATGGACTCTCACAACCCAGGAAGAAACTAAAGTGCAAAAAACCACTCAAATATGAGGTCCTGGGGCTACCATTAGAGAAGCTAAGATCAGTGAGCACAGCACCCTCCTAGAGCTGCCTGAATTCCTGCCGGAGACCTGATCAACCGATGCATGCCGAAGAGACTGGCTTGAGCCGCCAGAGCGTGGAGCTGAATAGCTCTGCATGCAGCGCACCCAGAACTGGCCCTGCATGCAACCCACCCAGAGGCACCATGAATTCACACCACAGCCGCACTGAATTCGGGGGTTGGGGAGCCTAGCAGTTCTCAGGGACCAGCATCAACATGCGGTGACTGATGGGAATAAGATCCTCCCACAGGAAAGGGGCAACTGACTGGATGACATGTTGGATTTGGGCAGGAGAGCCTTAACTCCATAAGGAAGTGGCTTCAGTTGGTTTCTCCCCTCACCGAGTGGATTGGTGGAATCTGCTTGAACTGGGCCGTGCCCCTGGCCGGGACCCAGTGAGTCACTACAAATTAATTCCCTGAGATTTGTGCACACTGATGCAGTGAAGGCATGCAAAGATTGACTGCCCCAGAGGGGAGGAGCCAGTGCACAGTGCCCATGCTTGAACTTTAATCTCTGATAGCCAACTGCAGAGGGCAAAAGCTCTTAGCCTGCATGCTCTAGAGGAGCCTTAACCAACAAGAAAAGGGTCTGGGCATTACACTGTACACTTGTATGGAAGGAACAAAAAATATGATGAAAGGGAGAAATAAGAAAAAACCTCTAGCCTCCAACCCTGAGAACATTGATACAAGAGAGGTAAATACAAAAGAGATTGAGGGCAGCAAAAATGCAACAGCAAACACAGCATTAGTGGACATAAAGAGATATATTCAGGACCTTGTAAATGGGACCAAAACTGAAATATTAATTCAAATTAAACAAGAGATAAGTAGATTAATAAAAGAAAGGCTGGGCACCTCTCAAGAAGACACAGACAGAAGAATGGAGGAACACAAAAGGAGAGAAACATTTAATGAATAATACAAAAAAACCCTAGTATTCATGAAGCAAATTCAAAGAGATTATCAGGAAACTAAAGACTCCATAGAAAGCTGGCAAAACTGCTTGAAAAAAACCAAAGATATGCTAGCAAAAATTGAACACAGGCTTGCAAAGTGTGATCATGAAAGGGAAGATCTCTTAAAAATAACAAGGAAGCAGACAGTAATGATACAAAGACTGGAAGATGACAAGAGGGTCTATAACTTAAGAATAAAGTATGTGAATGAAGAAGCAGGAGTCAAAACAGAGGAATTACAAAGGTTATTCACAGAAATTATTAAGGAAAATTTCCAAGCATAGAAAAAAGAAATGATATGCAGATGTATGAAGCATACAGAACTCCAGCCACCTACAACCAAAACAGAGCTACACGCAGACACATAATAATCAAGATTCCAGAAATTCAATATAAGAACAGAATATTAAAAGCCATCAGAGAAAAGAAACAGATCACCTATAAAGGAAAATCCATTAAAATCACAACAGATTTCTTGCCAGAGACCATCAGGTCTAGAAGAGCTTGGAGTGAAATAATTCAAGCCCTGAAGGAGAACAACCTCCAGCCCAGATTGATGTATCCGGCAAAACTCTCTCTAGAAATTTATGGAGAAACAAGATGCTTCCATGACAAAGAGGAACATGGAGAATTTGTGACCACCAATCCTACCCTACAAAAAATACTGAAGGACATTTTAGAGAGAGAGAACAAGAATATGAGCATTTCAGGAACAGTGGCAGAGAGGCCTCAGTGAACGGGGAAGAGAAAAATAGAACAGAAAAATAGACAACCAATGGCAGAAAAACATAATAGCAGAAATAAGGCACAGAAGATTGGCTGTAATCTCTAGTATAGATGGCCCTGAAATATTAACAGAGAGAAACACAGGCAGAGTAGATCAGGAGATAGGGTCCATTGAGCTGCTCTATATAGGGAGGCAATGGGACCCAAAACAAGCAGTGCACCCTATGGGAGTGAAAGGGGAGGATTTGTCTAAAAAAGGGAGGCAGAGGATATTGTTAACTGAGTAACAAGTTTTAAAATTTACATTATTCTCATCAGTCTGCTTGGATGGGTTACGTGCTGTTCCAGTTTGTCTACTTACACTAGACTTGAGGACATGGTTAGTTATCCCAAAAATAAGAGGACATATTATGGTAATCATCCCTAATTTTCCTATCAACTTGATCTGAAGCCCTTTATAACTTATACTGTCTTATTATGACTGATATTATTTCAATCTTGGTTGTTAGATTGCTACTTTGTATTGACTGATATTTAAATCTGTTATGATTGATAGCATCAAGTCTAAGTGTATAGGTAACTACACTGAAGATGACAAGATTCACTAAGATACCCACTGTGGTTTGATTATTACTTGCTTTTGAAGTATTATAGTGTCTCCAATGCTTCATTTTTATTAATGTTGTTATATACTGCTGAGACATCATGGTAACCATCATAGATCACCTTGTATTGTGGTTATATATGACTTTTTTGCTTCATGCTTTTCTAGGAATTGTTTTGTTTTATCTTGCTTTGCTTTGTTTTTCCTGCTAATACAGAAAGGATAGATATACATGTACAGACTCATGCATGTGTAGAGCTTATAAACAGTTTATGAGAACCAACTATATAACACATGTTGAAATGAACAACTACTTTGAAGAAAAAGAGACACTACAGTCCCCAGTATTGATTCCATAATGTCATGATGTGTAATCCAGCAAAATTATCATTCTTTGTTCAAAGTCATTTTAGCTTGCTTTGTTTTGTTGAAGTTCAACACACATGATGGTATGGACAGCTGTTTTGAGGAGAATGAGAGACACTATGACAGCCATTCTTGGCTTCCCTAATGTCTGGTCTTGAAGACCTGAAATGCCCTTCTCATCCTGCTGAGATCAATTCCATACTAGGTTGTTTCATGTGAATTCCCTGTATGTGACAACATGGACAACTATTTGGAAGAAAACAAGAGTCAATACGATAGAGAATGAATATCTCTGATTGTCTAGTTTTGGAATTTATGTCCCTTACATTGCTTTCTTGTGATCCACTTTGTTCTGTTTTGTTGTGTTTAATTTTACCCTTTTGATATAATTGCATGTATATTTGTATGGGTAAGATGGATGACCATATTGCTGTTTTTATCAGATTGTGGAGCAGAACTGTTAACAGTCTCACTGTTTGAATGTCTACTTTACATGTTTTAACTTTGTAATTTGAACAACTATTTCCAGGAAGTCAGTATGTAATTTGTCAAGTAATAATTTCTAGGTTTTTTTGTTGTTGTTCTTTTCCTTTTTTCCTTGGAATTCTGTATTGCTGCTACCATTTATTCTGTTTTTTTCTCTTTAAATAAAATTTAAATAAAGGTAATTTTTTATCTAAAGTTTTTATCCTTATGTAAATTTTTTTTAAATAAGGTTCTTGATATGCAACTGAAATGAAATAATAGAAAATATTAATCATATAAATCAGGGAATATCATCATAATAGTACACAGAATTTTATGAATACAGTAGCATCCTAATTTTTTTGCATGTTTATGATGCTTTTTTATTGTTTCTTCTTAGCCTCTTAGTCTATTCTAAAAATCCAATGATACCACATTAAGTTTGTTAGAGTTTAAAATGAGGTAAGATTTGTAGTTCTTATGAGAAAGGTTAATATTAGGTATATTATTGTGCTTCCTGAAGCAATATACTGTTAAATTATCTAGTACACACTTATCAGGAATGTGTGTTAAAGTAAATATATTTAGTTGAAAAATCATAATTACCTATCTTTCAATTCACAGGAATTCTTTTAATTGCCCATTTTCAGAAAGAGTACTCATGTGAAACAAAAGAAAAAAATTCCTAAGTTTCTCTCTACATTCATATAAAGCACTTGTTCAATTGTCTTTCAGTACTGATGAGCACCAAGAGACTGACAGTGGCATAGCCATTGCCAATCAGCATCTGGGTACAATGATGGACTGGGTCATGCTTCCACAACATTGCTGAGGTGTACTCAATAACACTGTCCAAAATGTACATGACAATGAAGAAACCCATGAGCAACAAAATAGTGTGGGTGGTCCTCTGTTCTGGGGATCCATTTGGAGACAGTTTGTTGCAGTGAAGATGCTTTGATTGTCTTTTATCCTTGCACAAGAGAATCACCATATAGCCACTGGAGAGCACCATGAGCCCTATAAACAACATGTGCTGGAAAATCATCAGTGACAAAGATATGCACTTGAGAAAGGAACTAATAGGCAAAAGAGAGCAAGACTGAGTGACCACCATAATAATGTGTGAGATCACATTGGGAGTGGCAACAGTGGAGATTAGGATACGACCATTGATGAGCATATTGAAGACCCATAGAAAGAGAAAGCAACACAGGTTCTTATGCAGGGATTTCTGTTTGAACTTTGTCAAACAGGAGGTTCTGGGATTGAGGGTGATGGCTTGGAGGACACTCAGCAGGAAGGTTGTACAGATAGAGGCCCCATATTAACCTGTGAGAATAGATAACACATTTACAAGTGGTGTCATTCCCCAAGTCCTGAAACCCAAATATATCTATATCTATGAAACCCACAATTAGGAGCATCATGATATGGATAAGGCTCAAGTGACCAATGATCGTATCCGTGGGCTTTGGCCTGTGCTCCCGAAGAAATATGAGGACATGAAAGAGAAGCAAAAAAGTGTTGGCCGTGACCCCGATGGTGACTTGAAAGAAAAACATGTGTTTTATAACAATAATACTGGAAAATCTGTCATTTTTATTCAGCTTCATGGAGAAGAAACATAGCATATATATGTGAGCAGAAAACCATGGAAAATTCTTTATCACAAATATTAGCTCCTTCTTCATTACTCTCAATCAACACGATTTCTTCATGAAAATACATAGATTCATCCCGATGAGTACTTTCCCCACTTATGGAGGTAGCTGCACTTCATACTTTTTAGTACTTTTCAGGGCTTTGTCCTTCCCAGCTCTTTCTGATCATTGGTGCAGTATGAGTCTCCCTGGTGGGCTGCCACTCCACCTCTGCAGTGAAACTGTCATGAGAAAGAAATATATTCTCATTTCACCTCACCTTTAATTTTCAATATATACTATTTTATTTCACTTTATACCTTCATTTTCTTACTCAGTAAATGAAGATTTTCTCACATGTTTCTAGAAAAGGAAATCCCTACATTTTAATCAGATTATATAGCAGTCCCTGAGATTTGTGGATCACGCAGTGTCACAAAACATAGACACCTAAATGTTCTTGTATTTCCTGTACTGATAAATGATATTTCCTAAAAAACCTACATACTCTAAATTCTAAAATATAACCTGATAATGTTTAGAGAAACACCATTAATCAACATATAACAATACTTAAGGATAGTATGTTAAAAATTGAGATGACATAAATTAAATATGAATTATGAATTTATTATGTGATTTCTTTGAAATTGAATCTATACTTTAATTTTTTTCAAAAACTTAACCTTAATAGATATATAACATTTTCTAGTTGCTCAAAGATATTTTTAAAATCTAATATATATTAATTTCAACAATATTTACTAGGCTGCTTCTTCAAAGACAAATGACTATGCCTGGACAGATGCATGCAAATATGACAGGCTTACATATAACTCATTGGTCATGGTATCAGAGTAAAAAAAGTACCTGGAAAAACTACTTTGGAGGAAAGAAGTTGGTCTGCTTTATCCAGAACACAAATTTAGGAAAATGAGACATAATTTAAGAAAGTCATGATAGCTCACCCATATTACCTCACATGGAACACTCAGAAGTATGACAAAAACATATTGTCAATCAGACATCTGTCTCCACTTTGTATGGCTCTCACAAATCTGTATTATTGAAACATATTCAAAATATCTTTGTACTGTTTTTGTGTGGGAGTGATATAAAGGGGAAAGATATATATCTGATTGTATATTAAGATATTCTCTCACAAGAAAATACATTCTGGAGTATATGACCATCTCATGAAAAAAGTACATTCCTTTCCTTCTAGTCACATCTCAATCTGCTCATACCTGCCTTGCACCGCACAACTGAAGAGCTCAGTGGAAGAACAGGAACTCTGTACACCAGCAGGATAAACTAGGAGACTCATCTGGTAATATGGCTCTTAGGACTGATGATGCTACGTCTTCAGGCACATAGGAGACCTAACACAAGAAACACAAAAGTCTCATTGTACATACTGTAGGAAAATACCCTCAGAGAGATTATAGATTAATAAATATGTGAATAAATCTCAACTAACTCAGAAGAAAGGCATGATGGAGCCATGCCAAGGATGAGGTAAAAAAAGTCTAATGGGCAGCATAAGAATAAATTATACACAGAAGGAGGAAGAAATAACAAAGAAAAGTCTGCATTCCTTAGCACCAGTCACTTTTGGAAACTCATAACTTACAGTGAAGCCCAGTGTACCCTCAGGATAAATGTAATGAAGTCCATATTCTCATCAATATCATAATCCAAAAATGTTTCATTGAAAAATAGTATTGTTTTTGCAGTTCTTAAGACTATGCACTATCTTGTGATAGATATTATCATATAATGGACCATAACTAAGGAAGAATGCTCAGGTCCATGAATTTGAGACAGTTACAGGAGAGAAGTGGAATCAGTGGAAGAGGGAGAAGCCTCTACGGACTCTTGTGCAAGTTTGTATACCTCTGGTGTTGGGCATGGCCTGATTGTAGTATGAAAAAAATGGCAGGGAAAGAACATGCACTTTCTCACCTGTAGGATGAGCATAATCTACATATTACATCTCAAGGATGAGATGACTTATGTCCAGCACATTATCCTACACCTTAGATACATAAAGGATGCCCCAGTGGTTTCTTATTACTGGAATCAATGTGTCAATGTCACATTACTCCCTTCAACATTGTTTGTATTAATAAATGAAGGTCAAATAGAAAACTGACCTGGGAGTGAAATTTAGCATACAAATGGGAATCATGTAGGTGTGTGGGTATATTGGTTAATGAACTACACTGCTTGATAGAATTATAATTGGAAAAATAAAAAGACAATAGAGGAGAAAGAGTTGAATCCCCATGGGAAGACAGTATCATTGGCAACAAGATGGTCCTGAGCACACAACATTTGTAAAATGTATGTTGGCCCCTCCAGAAAAATACAAAACAAATTTTCAAGACTATTTTGGTAGATGAACACTTTTCACCACCTTCTTCCTGCCCCAAATGCTTAAAATTCTATTTTTTAAATTGAAAATACAAACAAATGCCTGGGGGCTTGACTCTTCACCAGTGCTCACTATGTCAAGATGATTAATTGTGTTTTGAGCAATACCAAGAGAGAGTCATTGCTATTCTACAATATTCAAACAGGAAATCCTAATTGCATTTTGTAACAAGCAGGGGCATTCCAGCTGTGTATGAGAAGGTTTTTCTGCTTAGTCTAGTAATGATTTAAGGATCTTTACTCTCGTGAACCAGTTTTCACTTTCCCTTTCATTTGTCATGAAAATCTCTATAAGCTACTCTAGTTTTTTTTTTTTTTTTTTTTTTTTGGTCCCAGGGATCAAACTCATGACCTCATACTTGCCAGGCAGATGCTTAGGCCACTGAGATAAATCCCCAGCCCCATATAAGCTACTCTAAAGAAAATTCCATTTCATATTTATCTGTTAGCAATAAATGCTTTAATAGTTAGTGTTAGTTGAAGGAAATGAATATAAGGTCAGAGAAAATGAAAATGTTGTCTTTTAAATATTTTCCTCAGTTGGCATATTTCTTGCCAATAAGAGTATAAACTGCTTTTATAGTTAAGACGAATGGAGAAAATATAAATGGATAAGAATATTGTTTGTACTCATAAAATTCTATCAGAATTTATTCATAGACTCTAGTAACAAGGGAAAGAAAGTATCTATTGTCATCAGTTTATTTTCTTTATTTCTAATATCATTGCAGTCTAACATCACTGTGCTCTGAAATGAGATTTTCTAACTGATAGAGCACATGGATAACTGCTGAAACCATTAAATATACATTTGTGAAGATAATAGTAGGAATGGAAGAGTCCTTATGACAAAGTGGTATACTCATTTTTGCAGAATGAAAGTTTGTTCTGTCTATGGGAGGAATTTCTAAAGAAAGAACCTCACTAAATACTAACAAATTTCACAATTTAAAAGTTAACAACTACAGAGATTAATTGTTAAAATGTATTTTTAAATTCCTCATAAAATGATAGAAGTAAAACAGATTATTTCTCATAGACTCATAATTGAATTTCTTTTTCACACAATGTAAGTGCCAATTGCAAAGCTACACTCTAAAATGACAATATTTTCCTTGAAAATTGATTTAGTTAGTAAACTAGTCACTTCCTTCAGAGACAAAAAATGCACACTTGAAAATAGTTTAGTATTTTATATGAAAAGTTCTGCTATTTTTAAGAGTCATTAAATTAAATTACTAGATGAATTTCCAATTGCACTGCGGGATGAACATTTGAGCAGCATGGTGACTGGAACTGCACTGGTCATCTGAATCCAACAAACTCTTGATTCAGCCCACCCAAAATCCCTCCATGGTGTGTCCAGAACCCTGTTCACCCAAATAATTCTGCATCCCTTGAATATAGACCCACTTACCTACTGTGATGTGTGGAGGAGTTTGCTATACATGAGGAAAGTCAGCATAATTTTATGGAAAACTCATCATTAGCTCATCTCTCAGTAGGCCTGTAACTTTAGTGTCAGCATAAAGTTGACAAGACTCCAATGGGGAGGATAGAACAATTCAGCCACCAGTAGAAGTTTTCACCTGTCTCTTACTATTATTTCATTCTCTGAAGGATCATAGCCATCTGGGGAGAGCTGTCCTCAGAACTTTTCTCTAGGTTCCCTTGATACACAGTATAAAGGATTAAAGGACAGAACCATGTAGTCATTACCACTTCTCTCATGTTGAGCTAAATTCATATTAGTCCAATCCCAGTGCATGTCATATAATGATTGTGCTCTGGGGTGAGAGACTCCTGGAAGCACTGTGAGCTCCTTGGGACTCTCAAGGTCATCTCCCAACCAAGTGTCTTGGGCATCTTCTTCCCTAGTCCATTCCCAAGTGGAGCTTGAGGCTTTAGGAATTACTGGACCTGTAGCCTATGATTTTCACATTTTGGATTCAGATTCCAGCCAATGTGATAAATCTATCTGTGAATTTAAAAAGAAATAACATAAGAATTGAAAAATATAGAGGCAGAGCTAATGGATAAAAGTTAAAGTAACAAACTACAGGCAGACAGAATTTAATTGAAGCTGAGATGCAGCCCAAGTTGCTACCCATTTTAGACAGATCCTCTATGATCAGCCCTCCTGCTTATGAAAATGAAGAAACAGAGTATTATTTTCCCTGAAAAATTTTTTGCAAATATTCTTTAGCCACAATATGCTTTATGTAGAACTACATGCTGAATTGTGAAAGATGGGAGATTGTGAGTACTAAATATATGTACAAAAATATGGTCTTTTAGCTAGACTCACAGATATCTCAGGTACATAATCAGAGGAGAGTCATTTAAAGCAACTGAGATCAACTTGTTAAATTCTATTTTATTTTATTTTATTTAGAGAAAAAAGATAACAGATAAAAGAATTTCAGATAACAGAATTTCAAAAAAAAACTAGTAAGAAATCACTAGTTGATAAATTACATATTGTTATCTAGAAGTAGTTGTTCAGGTTACAAAATCAAAGCTTAAGTAGTGGACAGACAAATCAAACAATGACGGTACAAACTATTCTGTTTGATAAACTAACAATAACTTCATAGTATGGTTATCTATATTACACACTTAAAAATACATGCAGTTATATCCTTTAAAGCACTTTTTCTCCCTTCAATTATTACAATGTCTATTATACATTTTGGATTATATTACTCCTTCAATTTATGATTATCATTTTTTATACTAGAGAGACAATGTGATATTTACAAATATCAATCTGATTTATTTGGTTTGTGAGTATAGTCTCAAGTTGCCTCCATTTACCTATAAAACCTCAAGATCATCCTTTTTTATAACTGAGTAATATGCCATTGTAAAAAATTCCACATCTTTTTCATCCGTTCTAAGATTGATAGGCATCTGTGTTGTTTCCAGGATTTAACTGCAACAAATTGTGCTGTTGTAAACATGGGTGCACATATACCACTATGACATGATCTTTTCAGTTTTTCTGGGAAAATACCCAGCAGGGGAATAGCTGGATTGAATGGAACTTCCAATCCTCATCTTCTGATGAATCTTCATACTGATTTCCGTAGTGGCTGCACCAGTCTATACTCCCACCAACAGTGGAGAAGTGTTGCTTTCCCCCTCACAGCCTTGACAGCATTCATTATCAATGGATTTCTTGTTGGCAGCCATTTTTTCCGGGGTGAGATGAAATCTCAATGCTGTTTTAATTTTCATTTCTGGTATGATCAGTGATGGTGAACATTTTTTCATGTATTTATTTGACATTTGTATATTTACATCTGAGAAATGTGTGTTCATCTCAGATGCCCATTTTTGGAGAGGATCTTTGAATTTGGGTGGCTTGATGTTTTTCAATTATTTATAAGCTCTGGATATAAGTTGTTTGTTTGAGGCATTGCTGACTAAAATTGTTTTCCATTCTGTGGGCTTTCTTTTCACTTTGTTAGTGATTCCTTTTGAAGTGGGAAAGCTTTTTAATAACATGAGATCCCAGTTGTTGATTCTTCTAAGTACTGCCTGTGCAGTTTGCATTTTGTTCATGAATTCTTTGTCTACCCCTATGTCTCCAAGATTTCTACCTAGCTTTGTCTTCCAGTAGATTTAGTGCTTTTGTTTTAATATTTAGGTCTTTAATTCATTTTGACTTTATTTTAGTGCATGTTGATACACATGGGTCTAGTTTCAGTCACTGCCATGTGGAAAGCCACTTTTTCCCACATGATTTATTAAAGAGGCTATTCTTCTCCCAGTGAACATGTTTAGCCTCTTTGTTGAAATTAAAGTGGCTCACTGCCTGTGCAGTTGTATTTGCATGTTCTAATCTGCTCCATTGATCCTCAGGTCTATTTCTTTGCAAATACCATGCTGATTTTATCACTGTAGCTTTATAGTATAATTTAAAGTCAGGAACTGAGATGCCTCTTGCATTGCCTTTGCTCCCCAGAATTACCTGTGCTATTGTAGGTTTTTTGTTTCTAAGTGAATTTTAGGAGTGTTTTCTCTAACTCTGTAAGATATGTTAATGGTATTTTGATTGGGATTGCTTTAAATCTCTATAACAGTTTTGGGAGTATAGCCATGTTCACAATGTTGGTTCTTCCTAACCAAGAGCAAGGAATATCCTTCTATTTTCTAATATCCTCTTCAATCTCCCTTTTTTTAACTTGTGTTTAGTGTCTTTTTCTTTTTTTTTTATTTAAAAGAGAATAAAACAAAAGGGGGCAGTACAGAGCAGATCAGAAGAGGACAACAAAGGCAACACAGTACTTTACATTAAGTCAACTGGACATCAACGGTATCTAACACCATATCTCTTACTCTGCTATAGTTGAGCATAGTTTCAATTACAATAATATCAAACATAACACAATAGTATAAAGCCATGCATATAGTGAAAGAATTCCAGGGCTTTCTGAACCGAATAACAGAAAATGATCAATGGGTACTATAATATCTCATTTTTGATAAAAAAGAAAAAAATTTGTTTGAACTAT
>PVJX010043593.1:0-13567 GCA_004027295.1 Dolichotis patagonum
AGGTGTATGACTTATACTTTGTTCTATGTACATGGCTCCTAAGCTTTCTTGGGAGGGGCTGAAGGTTTGAGATTGCCTTTTGGTCTTTCATTTTTTTCATTTTCCTATATTTCCTTGCTTTAAGCAATGTTTCAAAGCTTCCCCAGGTTGTGTTGGGAATCACGTCCTGTGCCCTCAACTCCTGGGACTGAATAAATGTCACTGAGCTTGGCCCAGTGAGGCCTGTAGGGCCTCCAGAGCCCAGTCCAGTGTCCTTATGAGCTGGTTAGGAACTCAACGGCTTGCAGCACAGGTCTCAAACTCTCCCTGGGCCTGCACTCGAGCACTGGGACTCACCTGGTGCGGTCCTGACTGCCCCGCAGGTTCTTGGCTCCCTGAATTGAAATATGGAAGCTGGGTGTGTTGTACTGAGGCCCACTGAACCTCAAAGGCTCAGTCCAGTGTCCTAGGGAGCCTGATAGGAACTCACCTGCTTGGAGTGCAGGTCTCAAATTCTCCCCAGGCCAGTGCCACAGGGCTGAGAGTCCCCCTGGGTGGTCTCAGCCTCCGGAACTAAAAGAAGGCCACTGGGTGTGGTGCACTGAGGCCTGGAATTCTCCAGGGCCCAATCCAGTGTCCTAGGGAGCTGGATAGGAACTCAACCTCTGGGAGTGCTGGTCTCAAACACGAAGTCTCGAATTCTTATAGCATCCTCCCTAGATAAATCAGCTGACAAGGTGTACTTCAGTACATTTCTACTTATTTCCCATTATCTATATGCTCTCACTAGATTGCCAAAAGGAGCTCTGTCTGTCTAGCCCAAGTCTATTTTCCTACTATATTTGAAAAAGCCTGGCATCATTTGAAGGTACACAATATATGTTTTGACTGATTAATTAGTAGGCACTGATCATGCAAATAAATATAAATTTTCAAACATGCTTCATGGTGGTATCATTCTTTGTAATAGAATACTGGAAATGTCAGCTATGTATTTACTTATTTATTTATTTATTCATTCATTCATTCATTCATTCATTTTTGTTCTTTGTTGGTCGGGCATTAGCAGCAAGCAAAGAGGATGTAGCTTGTCCATTCAGTTTTGAAATTTTAATTTTGAAGTATTGCTGATATTTCAAGAAGTGATATCAGGCCATTTTGTAGATTAGAGAGGACTCACCATTTACAGTTTGGGCCAGAGGTGCAGTCAGAATACATCTGCCTCTCAGTGATTACTAATGGTGGGCAGGGATAAAATCATTCAGAAGTAGCAATAAGAGTCAGAAGAGAGGGTGCAATCTTCACATTGGAAAGGTACCAGCATGGGATGGCCATTGAAGAAGTGCAGGTCCACACAATTAGCACCCGGTGGAAGACAGCTTAGAGGAGGAGAGAACTGCATCACGAGTGAAACCCTGCTGAGCCTGAAGTCATGGGAGAACTAAGAATTACCCATGGAATGTATTCACCTGAAGTTGCTCTGAATCTTTGTTAGTTTACCAACAAAGATGAGATAAGGCTAGAAGTCAGATGGGCAATGGGAAATGTGAGCATGAACTCTCTATTTGTGACTCTTTTAGTCTGCAGCCATACAACACTGCCCATGTGCTTTGTGACTGTGAGCAAAGCATATACATTTTTCTAACCCTTTGGTTTGTTTTCTGTAATTAGAATTAAAAATGGTGTTCTAGGTGCCTAGAATCAAACATGGTGCTCTAAACAGGTATTATATGGAAGGAACAAATTAATTTTTCTATGAAATAACTGTTAAAAAAGAAATACATATATGTGTAGAAATTATGTATATATCTCCTAAGACCATTAGATGATGTGCCTCACTACGACAGCAGAAAATGAATTCATGCCCTGTTTGCATTTTACCTGAACCTTGAGGATTTTTTCTTAGAAACTCTACTTCCTAACTAGCCCCACCCACTGGCTCACTATTTGCTATGCTTCCTCCCATAGCCATTTTACATGTTGATTATCACTCACAATGTGCCACATCTCAATGAATTTGATGCCTTCAGATTGTGAGTGAGCATGTCCAGCTTATAATACTTCATCCAGACTCTCTACAGTCATTATAAACTTCAGTTTTCATTTAGATTTCAGCTCAATAGGAATTCTGAACACGAATGACCCTATGCTCTTTGCTGTTTCCCATGGCTTGTTTTCACCATACATTCTGAGCATTTCAGCTACACACTGAACACTCATTCACAACCCCTTAGTTTCAGTGCTCTTCTGACTAAAGCTGACATTTCTCCTATGGGACAGTTCCCTACAACTTCTCTTTTCCTTGAGGGGGAGAAACCAAAGTAATTCTATGCTTTCCTTTTATAGCACCAACAGTCAGAGTAGGCACAAATGTCCCAGGCACATTCAACATGAGACTGATATTCTAGCATGGAACACAGGAGTAAGAGACTATTTGGATTCTTTCGTAGCAACAGTACTTAAGTCTTGCACACAATAGTACTGCTAGACCAGACTGGTTGAGCTAAAACAACTTGGCATCCTCCCAGTTGGCACAGAAGTATTTTAGGTTCATACCCCATCTTATGCCTGGTTCTCCATCCCTCCATTGACTGCCACCACACTACATAGCTGAACTGGCACTTTCTGACAATTGCTACTTCTGGCAGAACCCAAGGAGGGGAAAAACTTATCTATTTTGCTAGAGCTTCAATTGCCAATGTCTATCACTCAAAGTATTCTCCAGGCAAAGAGAAGATGGGGGAGGAAGAAAAACAGCATTGCAATTCCATTTAATAGTGAGGAAATGGTATTACTTTCCTGGTAATTATTTTTTTAAAAAAATTCCTATGTAAAATGTCAGCTGGTCTCCCTTTATTAGAACATATCAACACATTAGACAAACTTGGCTTTGCTGATTTACACAGGAAAGCTAAACTGACAGATTACAATTGAACCTGCTACAAATCTGGCTCTGACTCATAAAAAATGTATTTCAAATCACGACTGATTAGTAATGTGTGTGTGTGTGTATGTGTGTGTGTGTGTGTGTGTGTATTTTCCTGCCCCTGATTAGAGACACAGATATATGATAAAGTTATTTATTTTTTGAGCATCAAGCATAATACTAGTCTCCTTGAAATGTTATAATTTGGAGCCATAGGTCTGTTATCTGTGCATGGGAAAAACAATGCCATGGTTTGAAGGAGAAATGGAAATGGGACCCAAGTGAGAAGAAAACCACCAGCAGAAGTGATAAATCGGGTTTTAATGACAAAGTAACTTTGCCAATGGTAATAGGATGGTGGGTAAACCGATCTGACTTCATTAGGTGATAGCTGTGTCCCAGAGCCATCATCGGCCTGGAAGAAAGCCACATGTATTGGTTGCATAAATGGACATTGATTTTTCAATAAACTGGAGCTCAAAGCCAACACCATTCCAATGATATCTTTTCTCAGGAGAGAGAGTTTCTCGCTCATGCCTGGCACCATGTCTTGGCTCTTATGTTACAAGAATTACATGGGTGAAGCAGAGAACATGAGCCTAATTAAGCCATGTGATAAATGAGGCAATTAAGTCAAATAGATGCACATTCACTGAGTTGTATCTGTTTTGCTTTGTAAAATATAATTTTAAATATATCATATCCTTTTACCATCTGACAGCATTTGAATTCTGTGGTTCATTACTTCTCTGAAAACAGTGTTTATTTTTCTAACTGGATAAAGTAACCTTGGTCTTTAAGTTGGAGGTTGTGATTCCTTAACCTTCTCTCTGCAAGAAATTAGAACATATTTCTCCTTTCCTGTTTGCACAAGCTTCTTCAAACATAGTTTAGATGCCTTTTCTGAGGTGAGTAGGAGGTGAGTAGGAGATTTGTGCACAGAACTTTAAGTTTTTTAGTTCATCACTTATCAGATAAATCTTTCTGGAGGAAGAGAGAAGGCTAAATTGTACCAGATTAATGAGATGTGATCAAAACATATGGTGAAAGTTTGTATTAAAATAATTATTACAGTAAAATACACATTGCCGTTAATCACTCTCAAAATATTCTCCCTTTCACTGAACACACCTATTGCATCATTACTGCTCCTTATGAAGCAGTTCTAGAAGTCCTTTTTCTTACCTTTAGTTGAGCTGTTGTGGCTGCTTCAATATCCTGACTCTTTTCAAAATGTTTCCATTTAATGGTCATTTTGAATTTGGAGAATAGTTACAAATTGTGCAGTGCCAGGTCTGGTAAATGGATGAATGAGGACACAACATAATGTTTTAGGAGCCTGCCTTTCCATTGATGGCACATGGCAGGGGCACTCATGTATTTTTGATCACACTTCATAAAGTCAGGTAAGAAGACTTCCAAAACAGCTTCAGAAAGTGGCAAAAAGGATGAGCTAAGTGTGTTTAAATAGAAAAGGAGTATCTTGCAGGGGATTAATGGCAAAGTGTTTTTACTATCTTTTTTTTTAACACACTGCACATTTCAATCACATTATCTGAGGACCACTTGAGTGACTTTGTAATAAAAGTGTGTGCAGGCACTTTAGTTTAAGGGGAGAGTGTCAGGGTCTAGAGTATCTTTGTGATGTCCAGTGACCACCCTGTTGCCATGGTATGCAGAACTTTCTGATGGGGAAGAGGCATGTACATCTGCAGGTGACCTAAGGAAATCATACAGACCCTTCGTTTAGGAGATTTCATGCCCTTAGAGCTTCCAGTGGACTGCATGGTCCTACATAAAATGCATGGGTAGGTGAAGACACTAAGAGTCTTTAAGGGAAACTAACCATGAATGAAAGTCATACTGAATTGTTCACCAAGGCTTGATGAAAGGGTTATCAAGAAATTGCCCATGCATCATATAATGTTCCTTTGCTCCCCACAGATTTTGTTTCCTTGCTTTAAATAGTGAACCAACGTTTAAAAACCAGGAGATTTCAAATGTAAACATGGGTTCATTTGGCCAGGCACATGCTCTGTGGTTTGCTCTGGAGCAACTGTACCAGAGTACATAGTCAGATAGGTACTCCTGCCCTCCTGCTTCTTCCTGGAACCCAGAAGGCAATTAAGAAGTTTGCTCTGAGAGTTTTGGGGAAGAAATGCTAACACTGCCACAGAATAGGAATAGGGCTGACTAGAAAAGCTCCTGTTGGCCCAGCTGCCTAGGGGTCTTGACTCAGGTTGGCTGAGTCAGGAAGAACAGCGGAGCTGTAGCTGGAAAGCATCTTGGCTGGACTGAGCATGAACACAAACTGTGATCTCGCACACTAAGGTGTGGGATCCCAAGGGCCTAATGGAAGTGGAAGACAAAGACACCAAATTGGACTGTTTGGTCAAAGAATATGAAAATCTTAAACTTGAAAGAAATTATCAAACTGACTTAAAAATAGAAACCAGGTAAATACCAACTACTAGTTCATGAGGGCACTGGTTTGCATACTTGTTAGCATTGGTCAGTTTTTATCATTTCAGGTTTTGCTAATCAGATGGAGGAAAATAGCTCATTGCAACTTTGAATTCTGCTGAACACCAGTGATATTAAGCATATTTTCAAATACTGTTTTTCAAAGATTCCCAGTTTATTACTCCTCGTTTTTCTTATTAGGTTATTTATTTTTTCTTATTGAACTACATTAACCCTAAGACAGTTTTTCATTCTTTGTTGTATTTGTTATATTCTCTCTCAGTCTATTACTTACCATTAAACTTTACTGAGCTTGTAAAATTTTCATTTAAACAAATTGATTTAATTTTTTTATTTTATGCTTCTCATAAGTCTCTTTCATTTAATGATTGCCAAATAATCTCCTGCACTTTCCTTTAATCAGTGTTGATTTTCTTGTTTCTATTTGATCACTTATTTGGAAGTTATTTGATAATTGTTGTGAGGTATACATTCATTTAAAAAATCAATGAAGGGATTGCGGAGAACAGCAGCTTGGCCCGTACATCGCAGGAACCTGCAGCTTGGCCTGGTCTGTGTAGGACTGGTAGGCCCGCCCTTTGCCTGCAGGGAACATCACGGAGACCAGCAGCTGGGCCTGGGCTGTTTGGGACTAGGAACATCGTGGGGAATGGCATCTTGGCCTGGGCTGTTTGGGACTGGTAGGACCACCCTTTGCCCTCAGGGAACATCATTGGGACGGGCAGCTTGGCCTGGTCTGTTTGGAACTGGTAGGCCCACCCTTCGGCCAGAGAGAACATCATGGAGACTGGCAGCTGTGCTTGGGCTGTTCAGGACTGGGAACATTGTGAGGGATGACATCTTGGCCTGAGCTGTTCAGAACTGGTAGGACTGCCCTTTGCCTGCAGGGAATATCATTGGGACCGGCAGCTCAGCCAGAACTGTTCCAGACCGGGAACATTGTGGAGACCTGCTGAGAGCCCAGGCTGCTATGGAATGCTAGGCCTGCTCTTTGCCCAGAGGAAACATTGCAGGGACCAGTGGCAGAGGGCCTGAGGTGCCTGGGACTACCCTTGCTGGGCCTGCCCATCCTCCAGGAACATCTAGGAAGTCTGCCACAGGCCTGAGCTGAATGGGATGACATCTGCTAGACTCACCCTTCCACCAGGAACATTAGACTACAGTGGACTACCATGCTGGCTTGATGAGAGGCTTAGAAATTCCTCACCAAAACAGGAGACCTCATCAGGCTTCAGTCAGTGTGGTGAGTTTCCACATAATATAGAGGTCTGCAGTGGGTAAATAGGAGCAGAAGTGAAACTCCCTCCAAGTGTAAGACCTTGGCTAACCTGGCAAGAGAGTGGGTAACCCCCTCCCCCACACAGAGAACATCAGACAGGTTGAGGAGTGCACCAATATCACCCCACCCAAACTTAGAGGAAATTAAAAGAACT
This sequence comes from Dolichotis patagonum, assembly GCA_004027295.1. Classification (NCBI taxonomy): domain Eukaryota; kingdom Metazoa; phylum Chordata; class Mammalia; order Rodentia; family Caviidae; genus Dolichotis; species Dolichotis patagonum. The sequence goes on from PVJX010043593.1 coordinate 6,823, forward strand.
CATGAGACCCCCACTGTCACAGTAGGGCCACAGCTGACACAAACACTATAGCCAGGGAGCCCTGGTGACCGGCAACAGCATGAAAATATAACAACAGCAGGAACTAAGAGTTGCCCTACATCAATACTTCTGGGCAAGTTAGGCCAGAAAGAATATAGGACTCACTCAACAGGCACGGTAGGAGGAATTCAGGAGACTGGTTCTCCTCTTCATTGTGGTACCCAGCAATTCGACAAACATCAACCACACAGTAGAACCCTGAAACACACACTGCGTAAAGTTGTGACTGTTGGAATAGAAAGACCAGAAATTTACCCAAAAGGTGAAAATGACTAAAAAAAGGCACAAAATGCAATCTTGAACATCTAGTCCATCAGGGGCAAGTGTAGGCAATAATGAAATAGAGGACCCTAACATTCATACACCAGAAATCTTGAAAAGATAGCAAATCAAGTAAAGAAACAAATCCATAAGGCTATGGAGGAACTCAAATTAGAAATAGTGTCTTATGTAAAGACAAAAGTAACAAGCTTAGTAAATGAGCTGCTCAACATAGGTAGAGAAGAAATAGATAAGAAAATACAGGAGCATGGGAAATTGATTGAAACTTTGAATGAACAATGCAGAAAACAAGCAGAATCAATGAAACAAAGTGAAAGAGATATGCAAGAGGTAAAAAATTGTATTGAAAGCCTGCAAAGCCATTTAAATGAAGCTGAGGATAGAATTTTGGACCTTGAGGACAGGATCGCAGATAGCAATCTTGAAAGGATAGAACTTATAAAAACAACAAAGCAGCATGAAATGACAATCCAACAACTACAAGAAGATGCCAATAGAAACAATGCTAGAGTAATAGGCATTAGTGAGGAGGCAGGAGAAAATGCAAAGGATATAGCTAAGCTGTTCACAGAAATAACAGCAGAAAATTTCCCAAACATGGGGAAAAATCTGATATACAATTAAGTGAGGCATATAGAACACCACACAGTCACAATCAACATAAATCTACACCCAGACATATAATAATTAAGATCACAGACATACAACATAAAAACAGAATACTAAAAGCTGTTAGAGAAAAGACACAACTCACCTATCAAGGAAAGCCTATTAGAATCACAGCAGACTTCTCAGCACAAACCTTCAGGTTAAGAAGAGCTTGGAGTGAGGTATTTCAAGCCCTAAAAGAAAACTACTTTCAATCCAGACTGACGTAACCAGCAAAATTGTCTTTCAAGTTTAATGGAGAAACAAGATACTTCCATGACAAAAAACAACTAAAGAAATTCATATGCACTAAACCAACCTTAGAAAGAGTGCTGAAGGACATCCTAGGTAGAAATAAAAATGACCACAATCGCCAGAACAACAACAGAAAGTAATCACCAGGCTGGATGAGAAAGTAAACAAGGGAGAAAAGCAAGAAACTAACAACAGTAACACAAAATGGCAAAGTCAAGCCAGTACATATCAGTGATATATATAAATGTAAATTGGCTCAATTCACATGTCAAAGAAACAGGTTGACAGAATGGATCAAGAAACAGGATCCCACAATATGCTGTATACAAGAAACACATCTGACTCAAAAAGAAACTCACAGATTAAAAGTCAAAGGATGGAAAACAGTATTCCATGCAACAGGAACCCAGAAAAAAGCAGGGGTAACTATTCTATTTGCAGACAATGTGAACTTCAAACCTAACATGATTGAAAGAGACAAAGAAGGTCACTACATACTCGTAAGTGGAAAAATTCAAGAGGAAGAACTAACAATTATAAATATATATGCACAAAACACAGAAGCACCCAACTATATAAGACAGATACTAAAGGACATGAAAAACCAAATACACAAGAACACAATTATTACTGGGGACCTTAACAGCCCACTGTCACAAAGAGATCAACTAGACAAAAATTCAGTGAAGAAATAATAGAACTGAATCATACCTGCGAGCAATTGTACTTAGTATATGTTTACACAGTGTTCCATGCCCCCACATCAGAATACACGTTCTTCTCCGCTGCCCACATGACATTCTCCAAAATAGACAATATATTATCCCACAAAACATTCTTGAGTCAATGCAAAGGTATTGAGATTGACCCATGCATACTATCTGACCATAGCGCACTGAAATTGGTAATTAATGGCAACAGAAATCGCAAGACTAGCATAAACACATGGAAATTAAATAACAACCTTTTGAACAACCAGTGGGCTACAGATGAAATTAAAGAAGAAATAAAGCAATACCTACAATTCAATGAAAATGTGGAAACAACATATTGTAATCTGTGAGATGCAAGGAAAGCGATCTTAAGAGGCAAATATGTAGCAATAAATTGTTGTATCAAAAAAACAGAATGAGCACAAATAAACAGTCTAATGCTTCATGTCAAGCTTCTAGAAAAAGAAGAGCAAGTTAAATCTAAAGCTCATAGAAGAGAGAAAATTGGAAAAATTAGAGCAGAAATCAATGCAATTGAAACAAAAACAATACAAAGAATTAATGAATCCAAAAGCTGGGTTTTTTTAGAGAATAAAGAAAATCGACAAACCTCTAGCTAACCTTATAAAGAAAAAGAAAGAAAAAACACACATTCATGCAATAGGACCGAAAAGGAGAAAATTACTATGGAGCCCATGGAAATTCAAAAGATCATGAATACCTACTTTGAAAATCTCTATTCACATAGAGAGGAAAAACACAGGAAATGGACAGATTTCTAGATACATATGAACTACCAAAGCTCAACCAAGAAGACATAGCAATTTTGAATAACTCAGTATCAGCTATTGAAATTGAAAATGTAATAAAATACTTACCAACAAAGAAAATCCCAGGTCCTGACAGATACACAGCTGAATTCTACAAGAAATTTAGAGGAGATTTGATGCCAATACTCCTTAAAATCTTTGATGAAATTGAAAAGAAAGCAGTCACCAAAACCACAGAAAGACCCTACCAAAAAGGAAAACTATAGGCCAATCTCACTAATGAACATAGATGCAAAGATTCTCAATAAAATACTGACAAATAGAATACAGAAAATCAACAAGAAGATTATACATCATAACCAAGTGGGGTTCATTCCAGGAATGCAGGGATGGTTTAACATATGCAAATCAATTAATGTAATACACCCCATTAACAGAGCCAAAAACAAAAACCACATGGTCATCTCAATAGATTCAGAAAATACTTTTGATAAGGTCCAACACATGTTCATGATAAAAACCCTTCAGAAACTCAGAATATATGGTGTCTACCTCAACCTAATAAAGGCCTTCTATGACAAACCAACAGCCAATATTATACTAAATGGACAAAAACTGAAAGCTTTCATTTTAAAATCAGGAACAAGACAAGGATGTCCACTATCATCACTCCTATTCAATATAGTTCTGGAAACACTAGCCAGTGCAATCAGACATGAGAAAGAAATAAAGGGAATAAAAATAGGAAAGGAAGAAGTTAAATTGTCACTATTTACAGATGACATGATACTCTATATAGAAGACCCCAAAAAAAACTCCATTAAAAGACTGTTAGAGGTAATAAACAAAATTCAGAAGTGCAGCTGGCTATAAAGTCAACACTCAAAAATCAATAGCATTCCTGTACACAAACAATAAACTCACTGAGAGAGAAATTATGGAAATATTGCCCTTCACAATAACATCTAAAAAAATGAAATACTTAGAAATCAATCTAACTAAAATGCAAAAGACCTATATACTGAAAATTATACTCCGCTAAAAAAGGAGATTGAAGAGGATGTTAGAAAATAGAAAGATATTCCATGCTCTTGGCCAGGAAGAACCAACATCGTGAAAATGGCCATACTCTCCAAACTTTTATACAGATTTAATGCAATCCCAATCAAAATACCATTGACACATCACACAGATCTAGAGAAAACACTCCTAAAATTCATTTGGAAACAGAAGAAACCTAGAATATTGCAAAGGCAATTCTGGGCAATAAAGGCAAGGCAGGAGGCATCTCAATTCCTGACTAGAAACTGTAACTGCAAAGCCACAGTGATAAAATCAGCATGGTACTGGCAAAGAAATAGACCTGAGGATCAATGGAACAGATTAGGAGATACAAGTATAGGTGCAAAGACACTCGGTCACCTGATATTTGACAAAGGGGCTAAACATGTTCACTGGAGGAAGGATAGCCTCTTTAATAAATGGCATTGGAAAAATTGGCTCTCCACATGCAGAAGACTGAAACTAGATCCATGCCTATCACCATGCACAAAACTAAAGCCTAAGTGGATCAAAGACCTAAACATTAAAACAGAAACACTAAATCTACTAGAAGATAAGGTAGGTAGAAATCTTGGAGACATAGGGGTAGGCAGAGAATTCATGAACAAAACGCAAACCGCACGAGAAACACTTCAGAGAATCAATAACTGGGATCTCATATTATTGAAAAGTTTCTGCACTTCAAAAGAAATCACCAACAGAGAGAAAAGAAAACCCACAGAATGGGAAAGAATTCTTGCCAGCAACCCCTCAGACAAAGGACTTATATCAAGAACATATAAAGAATTGAAAAACATCAACCCCTCCTCCAAATTCAAAGACCCTCTCCAAAAATGGGCATCTGAGATGAACACACAGTTCTCATATGAAGATATTCAAATGGCAAATAAATACATGAAGAAATGTTCACCATCACTGGTCATTCAAGAAATGCAAATTAAAACAACTTTGAGATATCATCTCACCCTGGAAAGAATAGCTGCCATCAAGAAATCAACTGATAATAAATGTTGGCAAGGCTGTGTGTACACTGCTCCATAGTTGGTGGGAGTGTAGACTGGTGCAACCACTATGGATCTCAATATGGAGAATTCTCAGAAGACTAGGAGTGGAAGCTCCATTCAACCCAGCTATTCCCCTCCTGGGTATTTTCCCAGAAGACCTGAAAAGTTCATATCATAGTGATATATGTACACCTATGTTTATGGAAGCCCAATTTGTAATACTTAAATCTTGGAAACAACCAAGATGCCCATCAACTGCAGAGTGGATGAAAAATTTGTGGTACTTTTACACAATGGAATATTACTCAGCTAAGTAGAAGGATGACCTTGAGGCCTTCATAGGGAAATGGAGACAACTTGAGACTACCCTCATTAGCAAAGTAAATAAGAATCATATTTATAAATATCACATTGTATCTCTAGTGTAAAAAGTAATAAGAACTGTATGAGTAGTAAAACCCAAAATGTGCAATTGCTACTGTAAAACAAGAGGAAAAGAAAGTGCTCTAAAGGATATAACTGCATGTGTGTTTAAGTGTTTAAGACAGATGACCATATTACTGTTTTTGTTAGATTATTGAGCACAACTGTCAACAGTCTCACTGTTTGAATGTCTACTTTGTGTGCTTTAATTCTGCAAGTTGAACAACTATTTCCAATGATGACCGTATGTAACTTATCAAGTGGCTATTCCTTAGTGTTTTTGTTTTTGTTGTTGCAATTCTTCTATTTTCTCCTTTGGGAATTCTATATGGTTGCTACCCTTTTTCTCTTTTCTTCAGTTGTGTTTTTTTTCTCTTTAAATAAAAAAATTGTATTTATAAATATCACATTGTGTTTCTAGTGTAAAAAGTAATAAGAACTGTAAGAGTAATAAACCCAAAATGAATAATTGCTACTGTAAAAAAAGATCATAAGAAAGTGCTCTAAAGGATATAACTGCATGTATGTTAAGTGGGTAAGCTAGATGACCATATTGCTGTTTTTGTTAGATTATTGAGTAGAACTGTTAACAGTCTCACTGTTTGAATGTCTACTTTATATGTTTTAATTTTGTAACATGAACAACTACTTCCAAGATGATAGCATGTAATATCAACTAGTGATTTCTTAGTGGGTTTTTTTGTTCTTTTCTTTTTTCCCTTGGAATTCTATATTGTTGCTACACTTTTTTCTGTTTTGTTTGGTTGTTTTTTTCCTTTCTAAATAAAAAAAATAAAATGATGCTGGCTGTTGGTATGTCATAGATGGCCTTTATCATATTGAGGTAAAGACCCATCTATTCCAATTCTCTGTAAGGTTCTTATCATGAATGAGTGTTGGACCTAATTAAAAGCTTTTTCTGCATCTATAGAGATGATCATGTGATTCTTACTTTTGGCTCTATTGATATGGAGGATTACACTTATAGATTTATGTATGTTGAACCTTCCCTGAATTCCTGGGATGAATCCAACTTGGTTGTGGAGTATAATCTTCTTGATGATTTGTTGCATCCTCTTTGGCAATATTTTATTAAGAATTTTTGCATTTTTCTTCATTAGGGAGATTGACCTATAGTTCTCATTTTTAGTTGGGTCGTTCTTAGGTTTTGGTACTAGAGTAATATTTGCTTCCAGCAGTGACTTAGGAAGAATTGCTTCCCTTTTGATTTCATTGAAGAGTTTGAGGAGTGTCAGAATTAAGTCTTCTTTGTATTTCTTGTAGAATTCCACAGTGAATCTGTCTGGGCCCGGGGCTCTTCTTTGTTGGCAAGGACTTAATTGCATTTTCAATTTCACTAAGAGATTGAATTCCCAAAGGAGAAAATAGAAGAATTGCAACAACAATTTTGCAGTTTTACATCTTCCTGACCCAACTTTGGGAGTTCATATGCTTCTAGGAATCTGTCCATTTCTTCCGTGTTGTTGAACCTATGAGAGTAGAGGTTTTCGAAATAGGTGTTGATGAT
>PVJX010043594.1:0-13598 GCA_004027295.1 Dolichotis patagonum
CAGATGCTGGTCTCTGGGCAGTTCCCTGCAGATGAAGGGTGGGCCTACCAGTCCCAAACAGTCGACCCGTGATGCCGGTCTGTGCAGACTTTCTATCCAAACAGCCCAGGCCACTCTGCCCGTGCTTAGGTTCGGGTCCCAAAGAGACAGGCCGCGATGCTGGCCTCTGCCCTTTACAACTTTTTCTCTGAAGTGTTTCCCGTGCAGTTTGTGTTTTGTTCATGAATTCTCTGCCTATACCTATGTCTCCAAGATTTCTACCTACCTTATCTTCTACTAGATTTAGTGTTTCTGTTTTAATGTTGAGGTCTTTGATCCATTTAGACTTTAGTTTTATGCATGGTGATAGGCATGGATCTAGGTTTAGTCTTCTGCATGTGGAGAGCCCATTTTTCCAACACCACTTATTAAAGAGGCTATCCTTCCTCCAGTGAACATGTTTAGCCCCTTTGTCTAATATCAGGTGGCTGAGTGTCTTTGTACCTATACTTGCATCTTCTAATCTGTTCCATTGATCCTTAGGTCTATTTCTTTGCCGGTACCATATTGATTTTATCACAGTGGCTTTGTAGTACAGTTTCAAGTCAGGTATTGAGATGCCTCCTGCCTTGCTTTTATTGCCCAGAATTGCCTTTGCTATTCTAGGTTTCTTCTGGTTCCAAATGAATTTTAGGAGTGTTTTCTCTAGATCTGTGAGGTATGTCAATGGTATTTTTATTGGGATTGTGTTAAATCTGTATAACAGTTTTGGGAGTATGGCCATTTTCACAGTGTGAGTTCTTCCTAGCCAAGAGCATGGAACATCTTTCCATTTTCTAATATCCTCTTAAATTCCTTTTTAAGCTTAGTATAATTTTCAGTATATAGGTCTTATGTTTTTAGTTAGGTTGATTCCTGAGTACTTCATTTTTTTAGATGTTATTGTGAAGGGTGATATTTCCATAATTTCTCTTGGTGAGGTTCTTGTTTTTGTACAGGAATGCTATTGATTTTTGAGCATTGACTTTGTATCCAGCTACACTGCTGAATTTGTTTATTACCTCTAGTAGTCTTTTAACAGAGTTTTTCAGGTCTTCTATATAGAGTATCATGTCATCTGAAAACAGTGATTATTTACTTCTTCCTTTCCTATCTTTATTCCTTTTACTTCCTTCTCTCGTCTGATTGCCCTGGCTGGTGTTTCCAGAACTATATTGAATAGGAGTGGTGATGGTGGACATCCTTGTCTTATTCCTGATTTTAAATTGAAAGCTTTCAGTTTTTGTCCATTTAATATAATATTGGCTGTTGGTTTGTCATAGATGGCCTTTATAAGGTTGAGATAGACACCATGTATTCCAAATTTCTGAAGGGTTTTTATCATGAACAAGTGTTGAAACTTATCAAAAGCTTTTTCTACATCTATCGAGATGCCCATGTGGTTTTTGTTTTTGGCTCTGTTGATGTGTGTTGAAATAGACCTGAGGATCAATGGAACAGATTAGAAGATGCAAGTATAGGTACTAAGACACTCAGCCACCTGATATTAGACAAAGGGGCTAATACACAATCAATAAATATATTACATTTATTGATGTGTGTATGTTAAACCATCCCTGCATTCCTGGAATGAACCCCATTTGGTCATGATGTATAATATTCTTGATGATTTGCTGCATTCTATTTGCTAGTATTTTATTGAGAATCTTTTGCATCTATGTTCATTAGTGAGATTGGCCCATAGGTCTCCTTTTTGTTTGGGTCTTTGTCTGGTTTTGGTATGAGAGTAATACTTGCCTCCAGGAATGACTTAGGGAGGATTACTTTCTTTTCAATTTCATTGAAGAGTTTAAGGAGTCTTGGCATCAAGTCTTCTCTAAATTTCTTATAGAATTCAGTTTTGCATCCATCAGGACCTTGGCTTTTCTTTGTTGGTAAGTTTTTTTATTACATTTTCAATTTCAATAGCTGATATTGGGGTATTCAAAATTGCTATATCTTCTTGGTTGACCTTTGGTAGTTCATATGTTTCTAGAAATCTGTTCATTTCTTCTGTGTTTTCTTCTCTATGTGAGTACAGATTTTCAAAGTAGGTGTTTGTGAGCTTTTGAATTTCCATAGGATCTGTAGTAATTTCTCCCTTTTTGGTCCTTATTGCATGAATTTGGGTTTTTTTCTTTCTTTTTCTTTACAAGGTTAGCTAGAGGTTTGTCAATTTTGTTTAAATTCTCTCAAAAAACTGGCTTTTTGATTCATTATTTCTTTGTATTTTTTTTAGTTTCAATTGCATTGATTTCTGCTCTAATCTTTACAATTTCCTCTCTTCTATGAGCTTTAGATTTAACTTGCTCTTCTTTTTCTAGAAGCTTGAGATGAAGCATTAGACTGTTTATTTGTGCTCGTTCTGTTTTCTTGATATGACAGTTTATTTCTATATATTTGCTTCTTAAGACCACTTTCATTGCATCCCACAGATTACAATAGGTTGTTTCCGCATTTTCATTGAATTATAGGTATTGCTTTATTTCTTCTTTAATTTCATCTGTAGCCCACTGGTTGTTCAAAAGGTTGTTATTTAATTTCCATGTATTTATGCCAGTTTTGCAGTTTCTTTTGCCATTAATTTCAGTGCACTATGGTCAGATAGTATGCATGGGACAATCTCAATACCTTTGCATTTACTTAAAAATGCTTTATGGGATAATATAGGGTCTGTTTTGGAGAATGTTCCATGGGCAGCTGAGAAGAAGTTATATTCTGATGTGGTTGGGTGGAACACTCTGTAAACATCAACTAAGTCCAATTGCTCAAAGTTATGATTCAGTTCTATTATATTTTTGCTAATTTTTTGCCTAGTTGATCTATCTCTTTGTGACAATGGGCTGTTAAGGTCAGCTGTAATAATTGTGTTCTTGTATATTTGGTTTTTCATGTCCTTTAGTATCTGTCTTATGTAGTTGGGTGCTCCTGTGTTTGGTCCATATATATTTTTAATTGTTAGTTCTTCCTCTTGAATTTTTCCACTTACAAGTATGTAGTGACCTTCTTTGTCTATTTTAATCATTCTAGGTTTGAAGTTCACATTGTCTACAAATAGAATAGTTACCCCTGCTTTTCTCTGGGTTCCCGTTGCATGGAATACTGTTTTCCATCCTTTGACTTTTAAGCTATGAGTTTCTTTTTGAGTCAGATGTATTTCTTGTATACAGCATATTGTGGGATCCTGTTTCTTGATCCATTCTATCAACCTGTTTCTTTTGATATGTGAATTGAGCCCATTTACATTTATAGATATCACTGTATGTATTGGCTTGACTTTACCATGTTGTGTTATGTTGTTAGTTTCCTGCCTTTCTCCCTTGTTTACTTTCTTGTCCAGCCTGGTGATTTCTTTCTGTTGTTGCTCTGGAGATTGTTGTCATTTTTATGTCTATCTAGGATGTCCTTCAGCACTCTTTGTAAGGTTGGTTTGGTGGACATGAATTTCTTTAGTTGTTCTTTGTCATGGAAGTATTTTTTTTCTCCATCAAATTTGAAAGACAGTTTTGCTGGGTATGTCAGTCTGGGTTGAAAGTTGTTTTCTTTTAGGGCATGAAATACTTCACTCCAAGCTCATCTTAACCTGAAGGTTTGTGCTGAGAAGTCTGCTGTGATTCTAATAGGCTTTCCTTGATATGAGAGTTGTGTCTTTTCTCTAACAGCTTTTAGTATTCTGTTTTTATGCTGCATGTCTGAGATCTTAATAATTATATGTCTGGGTGTAGGTTTATGTTGGTTATGACTGTATGGCATTCTATATGCCTTACTTATTTTAGATCTGATTTCCCCCCCATGTTTGGTAAAATTTCTGCCATTATTTCTGTGAACAGTTTAGCTATATCCTTTGCATTGTCTCTTACCTCCTCACTAATGCCTATTACTCTAACATTGTTTCTCTTGGCATCATCTTGTAGCTGTTTTATTGTCATTTCATGCTGTTTTGTTGTTTTTATAAGTTCTACCCTTTCAAGATTGCTATCTGAAATCCTGTCCTCAAGGTCTGAAATTCTATCCTCAGCTTCATTTAAATGGCTTTGTAGGCTTTCAATACAATTTTTTGTGTCTTGCATATCTCTTTCAATTTGTTTCATAGATTCTGCTTGGCTTCTGCATTGTTCATTCAAAGTGTCAATCAATTTCCCATGCTCTTGTAGTTGCTTATCTATTTCTTCTCTAGCTATGTTGAGCAGCTCATTTACTAAGGTTGTTACTTTTGTCTTTACATAAGACATTATTTCTAATTTGATTTCCTCCATAGCCTCATGGATTTGTTTCTTTACTTCATTTGCTATCTTTTCAGAGATTTCTGGTTTATGAATTTTGGGGCCCTCTATTGCATTACCACCTGTACTTGCTCCTGATGGACTAGATGTTCGGGATTCCATTTTGCCTTTTTGTTTAGTCATTTTCACCTTTTGGGTGAATTTCTGGGCTTTCTATTCCAACAGACACAACTTTCTGCAATGTGTGTTTTGGGGTTCTACTGTGTGGTTGATTTTTGTCAAATTGCTGAGTACCACAATGGAGAGGGGATCCCATCTCCTGAATTCCTCCTACTGTGCCACACTGACTGAAGCCTGATGAGGTCTTCTGTTTGGGTGAGGGGTTCCTGAACCTCTCATCAAGCCAGCATGGTAGTCCATTGTAGTGCAATGTTCCCAGTAGAAGGGTGCATCCAGAAGATGTGGTCCCAGTGAGCTCAGTGCTGTGGCAGGCTTCCTAGATGTTCCTGGAGAAGGGAGGGGCAGCCTCACCTCAGGCATCTCAGGTCTTCTGCCACTGGTCTGTGCAATGTTCCCAGTCCCAAACAGCCCAGGTCAAGCTGTCAGTCTCAGCAAAGTTCCCAGTCCCAAACAGAGCAGGCCAAGATGCTGGTCTCCACGAGGTTCTTTATGTGTGAAGGGTGGGCCTACCAGACCCAAACAGCACTGGCTGAGCCTCTGGTCACCATGATTTTCCGTGTGGGTGAAGGGCGGGCCTACCAGTCTCAAACAGTCAGGCCAAGGTGCCAGTCTCCATGAAGTTCCCAGTCCCAAACAGCACAGGCTGAGATGCTGGTCTCCAAGAAGTTCCCAGTCCCAAACAGCCCAGGCTGAGCTGCGGGTCTCTGCCAAGTTCCCAGTCCCAAACACACCAGGCTGAGATGCTGGTCTCCAAGAAGTTCCCAGTCCCAAGCAACCCAGGCAGAGCAACCAGTCTCTGCCAAGTTCCAAGTCCCAAACACACCAGGCTGAGCTGCTGGCTTCTGGGAGGTTCCCAGTCCCAAACAGACCAGGGAGGTTCCCTGCAGGTCTTTTAAAAGATCTTTTGTTTTCTGTTCACTAGCTGCAATCTTGTCTTTGAGGTCTGGAGTTCTATCTTCACTTTCGTTGATGTGGTTTTGCCAACTTTTGATGGAATTTTTGATTTTCTGTATATCTCTTTGAATCTGCTTCATGAGTTTGTTTCTTTCTTATATTCTTCAGAGTTTCCATCTTTTTTCACCATCTTCTTTAGATGTGTTCAGCATTTCTTTCATTACATTTATCATTTCTTCTTTTACCTGGGAGACTATTTCTGATTTTGAGTTCTTTTATAGCTTCCTGGAGTTTTTTCTTGATAACATTACAGGCATTTCAGGTATATGGCTAATATTTTCTTTGTCCATGTGTCCTAAACTTGCTTGGTTTGTGTTGGAAGTTTGAGATTGCATTTTGTTCTTTTGTTTTGTCATTTTCCTATATTTCTGGGTTTCAACCAATGTTTCAAGGCTTCCCTGTGTGCTGAGAATCACCTGGCCTACTTTTGGCTTCTGGGGCAGATATCAGGCAACAACTAGCCACTTGGAGTTTGCTGGGCATGGTCCAGTTAGGCCCACTTGGGCCTCCCGTGCATCCTCAGGTCTTTTCAGATGTGGAGTGTGGTCTTACTGCCTGGGAACAACATTCCAAGGCTTCCCTGTATGCTGGGTTTCAACCTGTGCATGCTCTGGGCCCGGGACTGAATTTAGGTCCCTGCCAGGTACTTGGAGTTTACTGAGTGTGGCCCAGTTAAGACTGCTTGGACCTCCCATGTGTTCTTGGGTGAGTTCAGAGGGGAGGTGGGGGGTGGGGTGGGGTGGGGCGAGGGGGTGGTGTTACTGCCTGGGACTCAATTCAGGCCATGTTACTGTTTTTTTTTAATTTTTTATTTATTTATTTTTATTAAATGTCAATTATGCATGTTTATTTGTAATAAAACTTCTCAAAAGTGAAATATGTTACAGTTATCTAAAAACACCATTTCACTATCTACAATTCAAATAATAATGGAAAATCAGTATACTGTAACTGAGTTATAGAAATCATATAAATGATCTGATGCATACACACCCTCTACAGATATGAAACTACTTTTACTGGGTTTTCAAGTTGCCATCTATAAATAGGATGAGTTCAGCAATAATTAAGAAGAGGCATTAATAATCACTTAAAAAGATTAAGCATACAAAAGTATAAAACAAAACTCTTAATAATAATACTATTCTCAATTTTGGGAGTGATTAATCTGAGATGGTCTATATTTGGATTGGTATAAATTTTTATTTTTGTGCTTCTGTAACCACTCGACCCAAGAAACTGAAACTGAAACACATGAAATAAAGAGACATCACCACAGTTACTATGTTCACATACAAGTAAACTAAACATTAGGTAATGACACTTGGGTTTCAGAAAGTGACCACTGCAACTTCCACATAATTTTTATAATCATGTACAAATACACTGATCTCCCAAGGGCAAACAGTATTTGTATCATATCTTTGAGACAAGAATGTACTCAAATGTACTAACTGAATCACAAGTTATAGTCTCAGTACTTTTTTAAAATATTAAAAGTTTACAAAGCACTTCAAAATATAAAAATCAAATTTACCAATACAGTGCTTTCTAGGTAATTTTAAGATTTTAAAAAAAAGCAATAAAGAACAAATGTTTTGTTCAGTCTGCCTTTTGTGAGACATCTTGAACACTTGGGCATTTCATTTTCAACCTTGAATCGTATTCTCTGTACATTAATACTACATGTTTTTGTAATCAAATAATAATGAATTAAATATAATGATTTCTGTTGTTTCAGGAGTTCACTGTCCTGTATTTTTTCCAACTGTTTGAATTCAACACTCCTCTGTTAGTAAATGCTGATTCAAACTTTAACACTTATTCAAAAGGGATTAAAATCTTGGAATGAAAATGTGTTCTAGGTAAGAGTAATTCAATCTCATTAAATCTGTTTCTTTCTGGTAGTTTGTAACTCGATTAACTTCTTTTGCCCAGACAGCCCCAATATCTTTTAATAAAAACCTAAGTAAGTACACCTTTCTTCTTGGTTAGCTATTCAAGTTTATTTATCAAAATCCCCTGCTCTACATGCCTGTATATGTGTGTATACACACGTACTCCTTAATTCCTTACAACAGGGTTGTTCTTCTAAACAGAAAAACTAGCTTTCAATTGATATGCTACTAGATACTTAAGTCTCTCCTAAAATCAGAAGCTGAATAATTTTCAAATAAAAGATAAGGAAAAATACTTATAAATGACAAATTTTAAGCTTGGCAAAAGTAGTGTCTTTTATTTACAATTGCATGTATCAAGATTACAATAGAAACACTAGTGATACCATCTGAACAAAAGCAATGATTTATTGGTGATGGTAATGAATACAACATTGACAGTCTCTGGTGACAATCAAACAATTATCCAGGAGCTGCAAATCTGATTGCAACAGGTCTTCCAGTGCCATTTGAACCTTCATGGCTTTCTCCTTTTTTGCCAACTACTTGTTTGAAGTCATTCATATTTGTTGCCTAGACAGGAGTACTGATAAAAGTAAAATACAAAATTCTTGTTGTTTCTTCTTCACCTTGATTAGACTGAACAAATATAGTTACACTGCTAACATTTTGAAACTTAACATAAAGAAGTGGAACAATGCCATTTTCTTTAATATCATCCTCTGTCAGCTCCAGAGTTTTGGTTGGCTCACTTCTTTCTGCTTCTTCAAAATCCATAGATCAGGGTAGGTTGATAAAAATCTTTACATATTTGGGACCCTGGCCATTTTCTGGTCCTTGAAATTTCACGGAATAAAGCTTAACAGGTTGATTGAATGCCACAGTAATAAGTAGCTGTTCATCACAGTCAGATTCCAAGAAGGTCATATCTTTTCTTAAACAGTTGTCAAACCCATGCCCATCACTTTCATTAAGACATTCACAACCAGCCTTGTTGATAAAAGTCATTAAATCCATATAGCCTTTTGGAATGTCTGTGTCCTCATTACTTCCAGGAACATTTTCTAAGTGTTGCTTGATTTTTTCTTCTAGTCCCACAGCATCTGCTCCTTGATACTGATCAATTCTCACTTTATTTTGAAAAAACAAAAATGTAGGTGTTGCTGATATATTGTTGGTGGCAGCTGTTCCCTGACACTGACGTACATCTACCTCCAAGAAAACAGCCTGTGGATGTTTATCACTCATAGAACTGAGAGCTGGAGCAATCCTCAAACAAGGTCCACACTCTCTTATGGTGAACTTGACTAGCCCACACCGCTCAGCTCCAGCTGAAAATCCACTGTCGCTCCTGACTGGCTTCACACCCACCATCCTCACACAGAGCCCGCTTGGGTGGCCGCAACGGAGACCGCTTCTGAAGTGAAGAAGAAAACCAGGGTGAGGGGGAGGAAGACAAAAGGCTCAGGAAGGCTGAGGCTTGGATAGAGGAGCTGGCACAGCCAGGTCTCCTCCCGGGGGCTCTCAGTGCTGAGTCATGTTGCTGGTTTTAAAGTCATCTTTTTCATTTGTTTAAAAGAGCCCATGGTTAATATATGTGAGTCATAGGATTTAATCTACACACCTAAATGTTTAAAGCTATGAAAAACTGTTTTCCATTGAAATCTCAAAGGTAAAAGAAAGAAAAAGAAATTATTGAGCGCAGAAATGTTCTTTCCATTTTTTCAAACTGAGCAGCTGCAGGTGTTGTAACCAGTTACTAACACAGGTTGGACAGACAGACGAATATATGAGACAATCCACTTGCTATGGATTAGTTATTGAAAGAACACCAAGGGGTGTTTCTTTCCTTTCTGACAAACTTGCCTTAATTTTGCATCGGTAGCAGGCTTAATTCATTTTCAGCCTCTTTTTGTTAATAGAAGAAGTGTAAAGGAGACTGTGCTATTCAGGGGCATCTCATAGACTCAAGTTTGAATGAGAGGCAAAGTTTGGATGAGTATATGCACTATGAGATCATATATCTTGCTACCTCTGTCACCCCTAAGATTTTTTTCTTTCCCTAATTAAGAGGGTTTTTTTTTTTTTTTGTACTGGGGATCGAACTCACAACCTTGCACTGTTCAGGCAGGCACTTATACTGCAAGCCAAATTCCTGGCCCCCAGTAAAGAGCTTTGCTAAATTGTCTCCATTTACCTATGAAGGCTTCAAGGTCATTCTTCTTCATAGCTGAGTAATATTCAACTGTATAAAATTACCACATCTTTTTCATCCCAGATGGTTGATGGGCGTCGTGGTTGATTCCAAGATTTAGCTATTACAAATTGTGCTGCTATGAACATGGGTGCACATATTATCACTGTGATATGAACTTTTCAGTTCCTCTGGGAAAATATCCAGGAGTGAAATAAATAAGAACCATATTTATAAATATCGCATTGTGTCTCTAGTGTAAAAAAATAATAAGAACTGTAGGAGTAATAAAACTCAAAATGTGTAATTGCTACTGTAAATAATAGAGGAAAAGAAAGTGCTCTAAAAGATGTAATTGCATGTATGTTTAAGTGTGTAAGATGAATGACCATATTACTGTATTTGTGTTATATCATGGAGCAGAACTGTTGACAGTCTCATTGCTTCAATGTGTACTTTGTATGTTTTAACTTTGTAACTTGAACAACCTTTTCCAAGATGACAGTATGTAACTTATCAAGTAACGACTTCTCAGTATTTTTTGCTCTTTTCTTTCTTATTTCCCTCACCTTGGAATCTTGTATTGTTGCTACCCCTTTTTCTTTTGTTTGTTTTGTTTTGTTTTTAAATAAAATTAAAAAAAAGCTTTACTAAAGAGAAGCACTGCAGCTTCCCAGATTAACCCATCATCCTTTAAAAAGCTCTTACATATCTATGTGGGTCATCTGTAGGACTTCACATGTCTTGTTTGTTTTCTCCAATTTTTGGTAAGTAAATGGGACCTGTTTTTGTTTCTTCTCCATAAAACAGTTTTTAAGGGGCAGTAATCTAGCAAGAGGAGCTCTGGGGCTTATTTTGGAATTAGGAGGAATCAGACCTTGACCCCATCCCTCTTGTCTGTCTTGTCCCTTGGATTTATATGAATCCTGTTTTCCCATCAGTCAAGAGAGGGGGTCAGGGCAAACTGAGAAACCCACTCAGGATGGTGCCACAGGGTAAAGAAAAGTTGGCCCTAGGGCACTCATTCCATTTCCAACTTCCTTCTTGTAAAAGAAATCCAGTTGCAGGCAAGTATTATAACTCAGAGACCATCTCAAGACTTGCTGGTATGGCCTCCCAAAGTGTACTCTTCTCATGCCTCACTACAATAAAAGATAAAAGCCATTCTCTTAAAGGTCTAGGGACCTAACACTTTCCAGTGTTCGAAACAACATTGGAGAGAAGAGCATGATGGAATGCCTGAGGATCTAGCCCCAAGTTGTAGAGAAGGAAAAGAAGTGGGGTTCATAATGAACAAAACTAATTTCACTGCACCTCGTAACTGTGACCATGGAGACTATCTGCCAGGAATCCCTGAAAGGAGTCCTTTCTGTGTGTGCTTTGATGATGCATGCCTCATCCACTGCCCATGAACCAGCACTGACCCACAGTCCTTGTTGCCATGCTAATCAAGCCCACGCCAATGGGACATTAGATCTGTCATTTCCTAACCATCAGCAGGGTGTTTGGGTTTTAAAGACCTTTTTGCTTGTGTCTTAAATTGTGCTAATAGTTCTACTATTCAGATGCACATAATATCAAAAAAAGAAAAAGAAAAAGAAATCTCTTTTACCTATGGGCTCTAATGTGGCCATCCCAGCCCATTCACAGAGGCTTTCATTGGTCTTGGAGGGGAGAGTTTGGAAGTGTGAAGTGAAGCAGATCCCCACACTTGAAGTGATGCCTTTGATGTTCAGGACTCTACTGAAATTTAAAAAGGGGAAGAGTTGTGAAACCTCCCACAGGTGAAGCAAATAATGTGTTCGCTGACACTGTTCTCTCTTGATCCAAACAGGCTTTAATGTTCTCATTCAAAGTATCTGGACTTGCAGAGTGTAGTAAGGTAGGTGAAAAATGAAAGGGAACAAACTTTTTCTGTCCAGACAACTGAATGAGAAGAACCCAAACAAACAATTTTCCCAGTGGTGGCCTGACAGAAGGCCATGAGAAAACGCAGTCTAAGAATTATCTCTGTCTCTAGGTGTTGATCAAAGTGTATGAAAGAAATGTTGCCACAAAGCACATGGGCAGAGGGCTCTCTGGGACGTGTTGGGAGTCCATTCCTTCCTGCCCTCTCATTGATGGATACTAAATCTAACTGTGCTGAAAGAATCCCCGCTCAGCATAGGTGTTCCTATTCTCCTTCTCAACTAGAGACTGCACTGCATCATACCAGCAACTGGAGTCTGCTGAAGCCTGAAAGGAGCTGGCCCCCCCGAAGATTTCCATCATCCTAGATCCGGGTGGTGTGTGTTTCCAGAACGTGAGCTGACTAGAGAGTGGTGTGTCCTCCTCAGTTCACTCTATTGAATTTGGGTATGCAAGCTGTGTCTGGTAGACTTGAGTAGTCTTCTGCCTGTACAGAGAAAGCCCCTGGTCATGTTACATCACAGGGGTCTGTGGTCTAGTTGTCCCCAGATTCACCCTCTGATGCATAAACAGGAAGAAGAGTCAGAGAAGAAAAATGGAAAATGAAAGTACTTTTTCAAAGGTATCCCAAGAGAAAGAGGTACAAAACCACTCTGGAGGAGTGGGAATGCCCAGAGCTGAGTCACCACGGAGTGTGGGCCAGAAATCTTATTTTATGGGGTAGGGGCCCCATCTCCACCTCTTCCATGGGTCACTATTTGATTGGTTATTGGACTTGTTTTTAGGGGGCTGGGAGGTTTGGTGGGCAAATTGAGGAATTTTGAGGAGAAAGATAACCTAAAGAGGGGCTTACTTGGGACAGTGTGGCTACACAGAAGCAGGTGTTGAAACCACAGCCTGTCAGCTCATCTGCTTGCTGAGATGCAGAGGCTATTTCCTTTCTACCTCTTAATGGAGCCTGGATCCCTCATCTAACCCTATGTAAGGGTCCTGATTTTCCTTATGGAACACAGGCTTCTGCAGTAAGCGTCCCACTGCAGCCACTTTACCTTCTTTCCCAGATGGTTTTGCCCACTGCACAGTGGGACTAGGTCTGTGTTTGGGATGGGAACCCCACCTGTGGTCTGGGAGACTGCCTGCTAATAACATCATGGATTCTGAACCACATCCCACTGGGGATTCCTTGTTGCTCCACCACATTGTGAAGACAGCATCTGCAGATAAAAGCTGCATGAGCATTTGAGCTTTTCTGTGACTTTGCTTCTGGTCATAGTTTTCTGATAGTCTGCCTTTCACCCAGCTGTTGTGTAGATCACGGTATGATTTGGTGGTTGGCATTAGCCATGCCTTGTCATGCTAGATATTGTAGAAGACCTGAAGCATGTCAGCTATTTCAGAGAGTAAACAAACTGGCAACTTCACAGAATTCCAAGCAAACACAATACACTGAACTCATAATCAATCCTCTCCCTTCCCCATTCCTTAACCATGTTAAGTCAGGAACATCAAAGCATCAAATAAGAAATAAATGAGGAATAGCCATCACTTACTGTGGGGTTTAGTGTTGGAGCACCCAGGAATCCTGTCTTATGCATCAATGAGCAAAAGGTGAGGAAGATAATCAGAGAAGCAGGGAAAAATGACAGTGTGGAATATTCATTGGGAAAGTCTTCAAAATATAAAATAAAAGCCCTTCAAATTATTATATCTTCAGAAATATTTTAGTCCTTGCATTTGTTTTAAATTCTTCAATGTTAGGAAAGCACTGCAGGAGAGTATGGTAACCACAGAAACAGGGAGAGAATATTGGCCCGTGGGATTTGAAGTCTTCCCAGTGAGCACAGTATAAAAGCAAGAGGGCTAAAGTGTCATCCTGGCATTTTTTGTTGAGCTACATCCACTTTGACCCATGAGGAAATGAAATCAGAATGGGCCCTTTAGGTGATGACCAGGGTATTCCACTCAACACTGCTTTTTGATGTTCATGGGGTCTATGAAGCAGAGTTGTTTCTCCAGGTTGTATGATAAACCGTGAATGCATGCAGAGAGTGGGGTGGGAAAGTGGTGAGATGAAATCACTCAAAGGCAGTCCTTCTCTTTCTTCCCTTCAAGAGGAGTCAATGTCAGCCAAGCTGGCTTACATATAGAAAGACTGCATCCTGGTTGAATGGTTCGAACCAAAAGCCAAAGTACATGAGCTTTGGAAAAGTGGATGCCAGTGGT
>PVJX010043595.1:0-13606 GCA_004027295.1 Dolichotis patagonum
TACCAGAGACCCTGGGTTCGATCCCCAGCACCACAAAAGAAAAAAAGAACTTGGATCAGCTTAATCACTGTTTCTGGTGAAAGATCTTCTCACTTCCCACTTAGGCTAGAGCAGCTAACGACTTAGACCTTCTTTCCTAAGTCCTCATGTTCCTAACAGTTCCTAAACTATAATAAGGAAACCCTGGAAACGAGAGTCAAATACGAATATTAAGAAAGCTAAAGATATGTGCTACTGATGAGAGAACACTTTTAAATTCAAAATCTCTCCCAGGTTGAAGACCATAGGAAAGAAGTAAAATAAACAGGATGTGGCAGTAGTTATATTAAATACTGAAAATCTGAAGAAGGTTAATGACTTAGGCCAGTGGTTTGTCATCTCCAAAATGCCAGTGGATACAGAATCTTAGACTGTAGTCGGCTAAACTCAGTATCTGACAATCTTACGCTGTAGCTTTGACACAGTCTAATAAATAGCCACTCGCCCTGAGGAAGTGATCGCCTAGGTCATGGGAACTCTGCACAACACTGGCCACGCTCACCAGAAGAGACAGGACCGAGGGGGACACGCCTGACATTCACTCCACCCCTTCCTTCCCTGTTACTGAAAAGTGTGTCCACTTGGCAAAGCTTTCTGTCCTACTTTCCAAGTAGCATGAATCAAAATCCAGAAAGAAGCAGAGTTCTACAGTTAGGTTCCTGAGTTCTCGGCTCCAATTCTTCAACATCCTCAAAAGGATTATTTCATTAAGCCCTTGTCCAATAAGACACACAATAACACTTAGGGACTACGAGATACCCAGTTTATGGTCTATTCCTATTGATTTTTCTTTCTCACCCCAGTGTAACAAATTGCTACAGATTTTTACCAAACTGCTGCAGCAGTAGCTGTAAATGAGTTACTTCACGTTACCAAAAGCATTCCATCACATTATCCCAGGTCATGTTTGCATATAACTAGGCGGCCAGATAACCTCTACTGTAGTAATTTTGCAAATTCAGCATAGTCAATGTATCCGTCATTGTTCTTGTCATCGTCTCTCAAAACACCATCAATTATGCTAATCAGTTCATCTTCGCTCATTAGTGGTGCCTGCTCATTTCCTTCCTACAAAACAGAAATCAGACAATGATGAGTTGTGCATCTGCTGGAGGAAGTGCTTAGCTAACATCGAAAATGTCCACGCTCACACGCGTCCAGAAACTCCTGTAATGTAATGTATGGCTACTTCTAGAAATCCACAAGCTCATACATCAGTTTGCGCCTAGCCTGGGCAACTGAGTGACTCAGCAACATCTTATTTCAAAAAATTTTTAAATGTCAATAAAAAAGCTGAGAATGTGCCTCAGCGTGAAGCCCCTGGGTGCAATCCCCAAAGCTGCAAAAAAATGAGAAGCAAGGGTAACCAGGGCCAGCACAGCCGTGGCTGATTCCTCCTTTGCCACACCTCCCGCATCTCCCCTTTCCCCTCTACGGCCACACTGTCCTTGTCTGTCGTGGATACTGACCCCAGCTCCCTTTCCCCCCAACACTACTCTGTCTGTTGGTCTGACCTTCAACCTGCCTCCACTCACAGGACCTTCCCAAAGCCACGTCCCTCTCCTGCACAAAGTGCCAGCGCTCCCTGCTGCTCCCAGAGAAAACCCCAACCCGCACTCCTGGCTGCTGAGGCAGCCACAGTGACTCTGAGGGACCAGATTTTGATTTCAGCTTCCTCACTGCAGCCAAGGGACAAGCAGCTAACCTATACGGAGTGACACCAACCCTCAGCCACCCTGAGGTCCTTGTGCTTTGGTGCTCTGATTTGCCATGTTCTCTGCTGCAATAGCTTCCTCCCCCTGGCTCTGCACCGGGGCTGCAGCCTGCCTCTTTAGCGCCGGCTCCTACACTCTGCTGTGCAGCAGGAAACGGGACGCAAAGCTCAAGATACAAACGGCTGCACGGGGCCTCTGCTCACAGGACACTCCTCGGGAAGGAGCATGACCGGGAGCCAGCAGAGCAGCAGGTAGAAAGAGAAGCGGTGCTACTGAGGCACAAAGGCAGCACAGACCACAGGACCGGCACACCTCTCCAGTCACCGTCGGACCTACCTCTTTATGCACGTGAGTGATGGCTGTGGAGAGCTCTAAGCCGTCAAGCAAGTTATTGCCATCATAGTCATGCATTTTGAAATAATGGAGCTGTAATTCTTGTGGGGACATTGTCGCCTCTGGTTTGTTAATGACACCTTCAAGATGCTCCATGATATGCCTAGAAACAAGAGTTAAATCATGCCAAAACCGTGAGGGCTCCAAAAAGTTCAAGATCTTAAGCTTCAGCTGGGGGCAGTGGCACCTGCCTATAACCTTAACTACTCGGGAGACTGAAGCCAGTGGGTCCTGAATTTGAGGCCAGACTGGGCAAGACCCTGTTCTTAAAAAATAAAAAATTAATAGAAGGTCTAGATGAGTAGCTCAGGATAGCTACTGTGAGTGCATACACATATGCATGTTGATCTGTGTATGTCTGTCTACCTATGGTAAAGAGAAAGACTGAACTCAGACAAATAATTTATCCCATCTGGGTCTCAGTGTGACACATGGTGAGAAAAGAACGCCCGAATGAGAGGCAGCTCTCGGAAATAAGCACCTCTGACTTGTATAAAAATGAGGGAGGTACAGGACTGAGGGTACCCTTGCAACTGGCTGCAAAGGACGGGGAGACTCCTGTCCAGGTGAATACGTACTCTTGGTCATGCACTGTGTGCTTATTCAGGCCTGCGCTTCCAGGGTGGATGGCGTTGGCTCCAGGCTCATGGGCTCTGGCACCTGAAGCACAAAAGGCCCAGAGCAGGCTGTACACGAAGGGGGTTCTGAGCAGCCACAGGGGTCTCATGGTCACTGGTACCTAGGAAGTGGAAAACACCCATGATGAAGGCAGAGTGCCAGAGCTTGCTTTCAAGATCTGACCCAGGAGGCTTCTAGGAAACCCAGTGAGGCAGTGTGGCTGGAACAGACAGCACATCAAACTGGGCCTGAGCCCAGTTCTGCCCCTATACTGTGAGATCACACGAATGAGGAGGGGGTCCACAATGCTTCCTGTGCACCTTCTGCTCCATAAGGGCTTAAAGGGATTAAAAGACACATCCTACCCACAAGCTTACAGTCCACGGGGAGTAACACAGCATCCTGGGAGCAAAAGAAAAGCAAAGGGGTGATATCCACCTGCAATCCCAGCACTCTGGGAGGCTAAGGCAGGAGGATCAAAAGTTTCAGCCCAGCCTGAGCAACTCAGTGACCTAAAAAGGGCCCATCTCAAAAATAATTAGAAAAGAGTCTGTCATGTAGCTCAGGGTAAAGGCCCTAGATTCAATTCATAGTAAACAAAAAAAAAGGAGGAGGAAGAGAAAAAGAAAAAGGATGGTGAAGAAAATGAAGGGCACTAGAGAAAAAAGAACACCTGAAGTTCAGGGGAAGAAATTTCCTTGGAGACAGACAATTGGACTATGCTGACAGGCATGGTGACACTTTAGCTGGACTGGAAGGACAGTCACACACTCACAGAAGGAACAAAGGCATATGGGAGCAAGGAGAGGCAGGTGCAGACAGGCGGGGAAGAAGGTACAGGCAGCTCTGTCTCCTGGGAGGCTGGGCGGCAGGCGGCACAGTGGCTGGGGGTAAAGGTCGAGTCGGCTGTGCAGGGCGCATCTTTGCACACCAGGCCCAGGATGCTGAGGCCTCCTGAGGATCGAGGGGGAACAATTAACAATGCATGACTGGAGATGAGATCAGAGTGTGGCTTCAGCCTGCTCACCTGGCCGCTGTGTGGGGAAGGTGAGCAGCACAGAGTGCAGACAGGACATGGGAGCTGGGAAGGCGATAAGGCAGGTCAGACAACCCGAGACAGGCAGTACGCCAAGAGGACGCCAACTCCTGCCTCGTCTACCTCCAGGCCGAGACAGAGGCAAGTAACTCACTCACCGGCACGGAGCGCTGGGAAGATCACAGAGGATCGATGACGGGACCCTATCACATCCTTCTGCAGTCTGACAACAGCTGGAATTGTGCCAACAAGACAACGTGGTCAGCCACGTAGCCCACTAGGAGGGCAGGGAGAGGGTATTCCCTGCTGGCAGGCCATGAGCAACTGTGGCTCCACTGAAAGTCTTGGGCTTTCCTGGGACTTAGCAACCGAGCCCAGAAAGGAGAGTGAAGGACAGCGGGAGAGCAATGTATAAAAACTAGGAAAAGGGCTGACACTATATTCATGTCCTAAGAGGCGGAGTTGATTCTGCTGGACAAGGACTAGATTCCCAAGGGGCCAACTGCAGCCAGCCTCACCTACAGCATAAGGAGAAAGCAGAAGGTACTGGTCGCTCTCTTCCTGGCCTGTGCCTGGGGTTGGAAGGGAGAGGTGTCACTGCCCCTCACCCACCCTAAAACGCTCTTGGGGTAGGACCCTGAGAGTACGCCACCCCATGACGCTCGGAAAAATGTCCCAAACTCATTTACCCCAACGCCTTCCATGGCACTCTCCCTAGAGGGGACAAGATGTGTAACTTCTAGGTTCTAAAAAACAAAATTTAGCCTCACGACTGAGCAGTGACATCACAGGGCAATCTGTCACACTACGTAATAAAATCTTCAACATAAATTAGATGAAAAAGAGCAGACTGCAAAAGTCGACAAAGAGGGCCAGGGATTTAGCTCAGTGGCATAAGCGCCTGCCTGGCAAACGTAAGGTGGTGAGTTCGATCCCCGGTACCAAAAAAAAAAAAAAAAAAGTTGACAAAGAATGTTCACTTTTAGCCAGGCATCATTGCATATGCCTGTAATCCAAGCATTTGGGAGGCTGAAGCAGGAGGATAACCGCAAATTTGAGGCCAGCCTGGGCTACACAGAGTTCAAGGCCAACTTGCACTATATAGCAAGACACTCTCAAAAAACTTTCACTTTTGTAAAATAAAAAGGTGTGCATATATATTTCACACACAATAAAAACTATTAACAAAGTCTCCCTAGTATAAAAAAACTAAAGGAGTTAGTGGGATCCAAAATGCACAATACATCCTGTGAAAGTAAAAGGGGAGGAAGTGTCTAAAAAGAGAAGGCAGTGGACATTGTTAATCTTGTATCATGATTTGAAACCCATATTGTTTTCATTGTTCTGTTTTGTTTTATTAAATGTTTCAGTTTATCTGACTTTGTTATATTTGATGGCATGGACAGCTATTTCAAAGGTCACAAAATATATTATGGTAGCCATTATTGATTTCCTATTAATTTGTTTTGAAGCCTTGTATTGCTTTCATTTTTTGTTTTGACTGATTTTATTCTATTTTTATTTCTTTGACTGTATCATGTCTGATGGTATAGGCAACTACTCTGAAGATAACTAGATGCATTATGGTACCCACAGTGGTTTTACTATTAGCTTGTTTTGAAATCCTGTACTGCTTCCATTGTTTTATTTTTATTGGTTTTATTCTGTATTATTTTGTTTGAGTTTATCATGCCTGATGGTATGGGTAATTCTTTTGAAGATAACAAGAGACATTATGGTAGCCATTATTGACTTCCTTGTATTTTGTTTTAAAGTCATGTACCATGTCCATTGTTTTGTTTTGATTAACTCTAATCTGTTTTATTTGGTTTTATTCTCTTCAAAAAAATGTAAAAAAAAAACTATCATCAAAGACAGTCTTGCATCACAAAAGTAGGAATATTTTATTTTTCTACTGCTTCAAAGTGACTATGATAAACATATTTTTCTTTATAAGTACATATTTAATATAATCATTTGCATAATTTTGTTTCAATACTATATGGATAGGAGGGTTTCCAGTTCATTCTTATCTCCAGAAATTAATTCAGGGGAAGTCGGAAGCCACACTTTTAATTTTACCATATAAAAGTGTTGTCATCCCTGGAAGGCCACTGCCACTATACCTAGTCCCAGACATTGAGGTCTCAAGTTACCCCCAACAGTGACTGCTGGCTAGAGCGGAACTTTTTCTGAGCACACAGCCTGTACGTTCTGGGACAGGAGGGATCAGAGTGCCTCCAGGGCCCTCCAGATGTTTCTTCACCTGCGCTCTGCCTTAGGTATTCTCCCCACAGCTCCTTTGGAAGGGTCCTGTCCATGGCTAAAGATATCTGCGAACGCCACCTGGGAAACTGCCTGATTACTGGCTGGGAGAGGTGTACAGCCTAGGCACAGAGGTCATATAGGGTATTGGGGAGATTACTATCACCTTCACAGATCAGCAGCAAGTTTTAATGTTAATGTAATTGAGGATGAAACTGGAGACGTCTATCAGATAGATGGCGGCGCTGAGTGACAGAGAATCCACAGCACCCTTTTCCCTAACTACATGGGTAAATGATTAGTGTAACAAATTGGAGTGTGTGTATTTGTTGGGAAGGGGGCTCTATTTAGGTAATAATACCAAAATGCCATCAAGTGATTAATACAGGAACTATGAGTCTAAATTATCCCCTCTTCAGGATAAACAGCATAACAGCCAAGAATCGCCGAAGTTGAACTTGTCCCATTTTGGTTTGCTGTTGCAGGTTCTAACCATTAACACACATTAATGCCAAATTTATAAACATATAAAAGGAAAAAAAAAATTCCAAGTACTGCTACTTACAAATTAAACTGCTCACCTCCAAAAGGAAAAACATGCTACTCTGTTCTGCCCAAAGAACAAATTGCATCATCCACACTCCAGCTATTCAGCTCAAGGCAACGGGTAAATAGCCTAGAAGATAAGCCCCAGGCCTCCTAATTTACTAACCTCCAGGACTGATACAGGCCAGGCTGGAGGAAAATCCAGGAGAGGAGACAATTCTACAAAGTGATTTCGGATCACAACAATCCAGCCCTCCCAAGGAGCAGCCTCAACCCTGGGAGGTGCTGGGCCACAGTCAGTAATGGGCACTGTGACTGGATCCTAACAGCTCCCTTTTCTGCCACTGCAGCCCCTTCCCGTGCCATAGCCTCTGCCCACACTGGTTCCATCTGTCCACTCCTTCTTCCTCCCTGAAGAGCTTCAGACCTTATCTACAAATTCTTTCCAGCCAGCACTGGCTTAGTCCTCCTCTGACCTGTCTGCAGCCTCTCACATTCACTTAACCTGAACATATGGTCACATACTGTTCTCCTTTTCTGTTTTTCTCTTTTCCTCTCTGAGGGCCACCCATGTACAGTACCGGGTCTTTTCTGGCTCTCATTAAGCTGCTGAGCACTGCAGAGCTGAACTAGGGTAGTGTGCCTTCAGGCCTAGATGGGGGCGATGGGTCTGGCACCCAGGCACGTTGTTCCTTAGGGGTTGAGGAACTGACCTAAACTGGAATCTGCCCTGGAAGTCTCCCACTGCTGGCTTGACCTGGCCTGCCCTTCCCTCCCATTGTGTCATTAGGCACATGAAAATCTGAAGCCAGCCTTCCTCTAGCAGCTGCTGGCAGCTTTTCCTCCAGCCAAGGGGCCTCAGTTACAAATTCACTCTCAAAGCAACCACACTCACCAACATCCAGACATGTTACACCCAGAGCAAATGCCAAAGAAAACCCTGACCAGTACTTCCCCATTTGCCACTGCCATAGTTTTGAACTAAAGAGGCAAGAAAACAACCAAGTTCCTAGGTTAAAGAAACCTCTACATGGGCTGCCAGTTGCGAACTCACCTATTTGTTCATTTATTTGGGGGGCCCAAGAGGTAGTCATGCTTTATTGATACATTGAACTAACATATGAATTGCCTGGTACCACACGAACAACAATATAACAAACAGCATGTGGTACTAAGAACAGGTGTGACCCACGCAAGACTCCTCTCACACAGATCACAGCTGGGTGGACAAAAGAGTAAACAGACATCTATGCGGCATGGCAGAAGCCCCAACTCCCATTTGGAATAACACATGAAGCATGAGGGTTCTTTCAACCAAAGGACAGTGCCCCAGACAGAAGCAACACACAACATACGTCTAAGCCCAGAAGGGACTCAGTCCAATCTAGGAACTAAAACACTCAACAGAGTTGAAGACACAGCACAGCAGAGCAGAATGAGTCTTCAGTAATGTACAAAAAGGACAGGTTACACAGAGCCTTGCAGCTTGGCATGGTGACCCCAACACACTGGAAGGTTGTGGTAGGAGGATCACAAATTTGAGTCCAACCTGGGTAACTTAACGATTTACCAAGACCTTGTCTCAAAATATTTCTAAAAAGATCTAGGCATGTAGCTTAGTGCTTAGTGCTCTGGGTTGTACTCAGTATTGCAAGCCATGTGCAAGAGCATGGAAGAGCTATGGAACCTCCAAAAGGATATAAGAATAGGGAGAGGGACGGGGATAAGTGAAATTTCGGTTGAAGATCATGGTTCTCGCTTAGCAGTACTGAACAAGCTACAGAGGACCAAGAAGAGATGCAAACAAGCAGAGCTCACTGAGGGAGTCCAGAGCAACAGCAGCGAAGGTGGCCTGAACCCAGGGGCTGGCGTGGACAGGACTGTAGGTCTCCTCCGTGAGGAACTGGGACGCCTCTGTCCCGCAAGCCTCGAGGCCGGCAATAGGCAGGGTCCACCGCGCACAGCTGGTCCCACAGCTTGGTCCTGGGGACCCTGACCAGCCAAGAGGTCGGAGATCGACTCAGCCGGTCCAGACGGGCCCCAATGACCCCAGCGTGAACACTGACTTTCACCTCCGGGGCAGGCCCTGCTCCCAGGCACAGAGACCCTCGCCCAGACGCTCCCGCCTCCGCTACCAACCCCACGGTCCCAGGGAGCCGCCTGCTGAGGACGTTACCGGAGAGTCGTCCATGGACCTCAGCCCTAAGTGTCAGGAATGTGCCGCTAACCAGTTCACTCACCCTCACCGTCCCCGCCGTGGATGCGAAGCCCTCCCGCGTGAGTCTCGCCAGCCCCCGTCCCCAAAATGCTTTCCCGGCCCGTCAGCCCCGCCCCCGGCCTCCCGCGCACGCGCGCTCCCTTCTACCCGCCCCTGGAAGCCATAGGACCTGCCCGTGGTCCAGCCTCCTGCGCACGCGCGCTCCCTTCCGCCCGCCGCTGGGTGCCTCAGGCCCCGCCCTCGGCCCGAAACTGTGCGGATGGCTCCAGTGAGTCCACGTGTAACGCGCGACAGGCGCAGTTCTACATTCCTTCCCGCAGGCCACACCCGGATCCTGGCGGAATTGGGCTCCTGGGAGCCCAGGGGCCTGACCGGTTAAGAAGTAGCCCCGGACGCCCCCAAGATCGCCTTTCCGCTTGGGAGGTAGGCTGGAGGATGGGGTGGGCTCCTTAGCCGGCTCCTGGCTCCGCCCCTCCTCTGTGGGTCCGCGGGTTCCTCCGACTTCAAGATGGGGAGATCCTAGGAGACCTTCCCTAACACGACCGCTAGAGGGCGCAGGTGCAGGCCGCGCCACTTCCGAGTTTATGCGCAACCCATTCTACAAGCCGGGTGAGCCTCGGTATTTGTTCATTGGCAAGTCCCATTTGAAACACCGCCTTTCCGGTGCAGTTCGTGAAATCAAAGCACTTTCAGAAAGAAACAGATAATGCCTGAGTTCTCACACCTTTGGTCCTATGCAAGATTGTCGTTCAGATATTTACGTATGGACCAAAATAAATGTAGAGCCCTCAGTTTTTAAATCCCTCCTCCCGTTTGTGTCCATAAAGACACATTCTCACATGTCTGGATTCAAAAAAGGAGAGACAAAAAATAACTAGGTAGGGCTAGGGATTTAGCTCAGTGGCTTAAGCACTTGCTCAGTAAGCACGAGGTCATGAGTTCGATCCCTGGTACCAAAAAATAGAAAAAAAAAGAAAAAAAAACAGTAACTAGGTATATGATCCCAGAGAGGGTATATGAACCCTCTCTTCAGCTTTTTAGTAACTTGAAAGTTGATCAGTGCCATTGTCATTGATTATCTCATTCTCCCATCTTCATCTGAGGTAGGAATCTTTCAAATTATTCCGAAGAAAAATCCAGGATCCTTAAACACGCCCTGTTGACTCAATACCCTTTCTGCTTTCCTTAGTTTGGACTAGTTTGCTGTAGTTCATTCCAGGTGCCTTGCGCCTACCATCCATTCGTCCATCTACCAATTCACCCATTCCTTCATGTGTCCTTTTAGTAACAGTTCTTCAGTTCCTTCTATGTACTGGCCACTGTCCGGACAGCTAGTAGAAATACAGGTAAGACATGGAATCTTTAAGAAATGCAGTGTATAGTAGATGAGTGGTGTCCTCCTGCTATTCAACCAATGCTTCCCCCTCTTCTACGGATATTCTCTTTTGTCATCTCTCAAGTCAGCAAGTGCTCCCTCTTGACCAGATCATTGCCGTCAGCATATAAGCCGGCTCTCTGGTTTCTTACCTACCATGCCACTGAAATTGCAATCTCTGTGCAAATCTGGTAGTCTCTTCTTTGATCTCTGTTTTTATTTTACTTGCCTTCTTAATACTATTCATCGCAGTCAACCACTTCTTTTTTTCTTGTTTTCTGGCAGTGCACACCCTTGATCCTCTTATTTCTCTGACTCTTCTTTCTTAGGCTATCTTATTGGCTTCCCCTCCTCAACTCAGCATATAAATATAAAAGTTCCCGGGATTCTACCCTTCTCCATCTACCCACTCTTCCTATGTGACTTCATCTACTATCTTTATGTAACAATTATAGGCAGTTGACTCCACAGTTTATCTCAGTTGGGATGCCCTCTTCTCTGTAATTCCTGAGTCCTCTAAATAAATGCCTGCTTAACATTTCAACAGGAATGTCTAACTGGTATCTCAAATTTAACATGGCTTCTAAAATTGTAGTAAATGTCGTTTGCCCATTTTACTAAAATAGTTAATTTTACTAAATGTCACCGTTATTCAGTTGTTTAAGCTAAAACTCTGAGTTCTTCTTGATTTCTGTTATACCCTTTTATTTGTGTTTGTTCATTTGTGAGGGTTATTTGTTTTGTTTTATGAGACAGAGTCTCACTATGTAGTTTCTGGCCTTGGGCTCACTACGTTGCATAGGCTGGTATTGAATTTGCCGCAATATTCCTGCCTCAGCCTCCAGAATGTTGGGATTACAGGTGTGTACCACCATGCCTAGATTCTTTACCTTTATAACTAATCATTCAGCAAATCATTTTGATGCTACCACTATATATCCTGGCCAGATGTGGTGGTGCACACCTGTAATCCCAGCACTTGGGAGGCTGAGGCAGGCAGACTATCACACGTAGGAAGGTGCTTGGATCACAGGGACCCTATACTCATCAGTAGATTCATCCATTGATGAGTTCAGTACTGAATGTGCTGTAAGGAGGTGGAGCCTACTTGGAGGTGGGTCACTGGGGCATGACCTCAAAGAGTGTGTTCTTGTGCCTGGAATCTTGCTTCTTTCCCTGCTTCCTGGCTGCCACAGTTTGAACAACTTTCCTCCACCAGGTCCTTCCACCATGCCATTTCTGCCATGGAGCAGGCTGGCCATGGACTGAACCCTCTGAAACTGTAAGCCAAAATTAACTTCTCCTTCTTTGAGTTATTGTTGTTGGGTATTTTGTCCCAGCAACAGAAAAGTCTAATACAGCTTCCCAACTGACTGCTCTGCTTCCACTCTTGCTTGTATCTAGTCCATGAGTGAGAAGCCACCTTTAAGTCATTTTTATTGGTAGGTGTTCTGCAACTTTTAAATGCACCCATTCCTAAGGGGAAAATAATTTGGTACTAAAAATACACTCTAAAATTTGTTATTGGCCAATGGAAGGATAAGGTAGGCAGTTGTGATGACTATTCCAAACAAGAAAGCTGGTGAACCTTGTTAAGTTGTCATGAAACTGTCAAGACTATAGTTTACTGGACCTTGAATACAGACTACTTGTCAACCCAAGCTATATTTTAGGAGAAATCTCAGGAACTGTATAGGACATTAGTGGTGTTGAGGGTCTTTTTTAGTAGCTTTCAGCAAACTCCTTCAAAAGAATGGCAAACCTAGATTAGAAATAACTGATTTGAAAGCACAGATCACAAACTTGGTAAAAGAGAATCTCTTGGCTGGAAATATAGCTCAGTGGCTTAGGCACCTGCTTAGCAAATGAAGGGTCATGAGTTTGATTCTGGTACGAAAAGAAAAGAAAGAAAAGAAAAGAAAAGAAAAGAAAAGAAAAGAAAAGAAAAGAAAAGAAAAGAAAGAAAAGGTTCTTCTGGCCCAAGGATGTGGCTCAGCAATGCAGCACCTGCCTGGCAAGCATAAGGCCCTGAGTTCAATTCCTGGTACCAGAAAAGAAAAAAAAAAAAAAAAAAAGTGGGTAGGATTTCTTTATCTGCAGCTTACAATCTACACTGGCCAAACTTAAAGCCATAACCTTGATCAGGAGATAAGATTGAGGCCACAGGTGGCACGATGGGTTGTAGGTAGCATCTCTTCAGCTGTTCTTTTGAACAGCTTTAAAACAGTGTTTTGCCTTTGTAGAAGATTCCAAGGTATACAAGAACAGTAGTGAGTACAAGACTTTGGTATATAACTTTTGGTATTGCTTTGATTTCTAAAAACTATATGAATCTATTGCTTCATTGAAAGAAATAAATTAGGGGCCGGGGATTTAGCTCAGTGGCTTAAGCGCCTGCCTGGCAAGTTCTAGGTCATGAGTTCGATCCCTGATACAAGGAAAGAAAGAAAGAAAGAAAGAAAGAAAGAAAGAAAGAAAGAAAGAAAGAAAGAAAGGAAAGAAAGAAAGAAATTGAAAATATTTAATGAAAAAACAATTTTAAAAGCTGAGCATGGTGGTGTGCACCTATAATCCCAGCACTCAGGAGGCCAAGGCAGGAAGATCACCACAAGTTTTAGGCCAACCTAGGATACACGGTGAGTTCAAAGTCAGCCTGAACTACAAAAAAGAAAGCCAAAAATAAGTTACAGATCCTTTAGACAAGTTATTTGATTGTGATTAGTTACACTTGGAATTGATCAGAAGTCTGGAAAATGACTGAGGGAATCCCGTGTCTCTACAATCTCAAGCCTGTTCAACAACAGTCTGTTGTTCTATCCTATGTCAACCCCTGATCCCCAGAATTCACTCCAAAAGAAAGTGGGGTGTAAAAGGTACATGTCTGCACAAAGGATAGAAAAGGATGGGTCTTCCAGATTCTCCAACCAAGAATTTAATCTACTTCCAGAAAAACCTGCTACTTCTACCCAACAGTACTGGATGTGGTCTGCTGACCAGGAAATAAAATGAAAAATAACGTGTTTCTCATTTTCTCTCTCTCTCTCTCTCTCTCTCTCTCTCTCTCTCTCTCTCTCTCTCTGTCTCTCCTAAGTGAAAGCTCTTATTGCTTCTTCACATTTTATACTGAATATATTTTCCTATAAGCTTTTATTTTTTACATTTGATTGATATATAGTATATGCAAAGAAAGGTACATGTATAGAAAAGTATACAGGTCAATAAATTTTCAGAAATTGAACATGTCCATATAAGTAGCACCCAAATCAAGAATCTGCTCCTTTAAGCTGCCTTACAAACACTACCCTCTCCTCTAAAGGACACTGTTACTCTGACTTTTAACACCACAGAACTTTACTGGTTTTTGTATTTTATATAACTAGAACCACACAGTACTTTTTTTT
>PVJX010043596.1:0-13591 GCA_004027295.1 Dolichotis patagonum
ATATAAGACAAATACAAATAGATATAAAAAATCAAATAAATAATAAAAAATTGTAAATGTGGAACATAATGCCCTATTGTAACAAAGAGATAGATCAACTAGATGAAAAATAAACAAAGAAATAACATAACACACCCCATACTGTGAAAAAGTGTAGTTAATAGATTTTTACAAAGTTTTTCACTCAACACCATCAGACTATACAATCTTTTCTGCTGCACATGGTATGTTTTCCAAAGTAAGCAATAGTCTATGGCCATACCACCTTGAATTCACATGATCTTTTCTAAAATAGATGATATACTGGCCCATAGAACATGCTTAAATACAAAGAAATTGAAATTCTACCATACGTATCATAGTTCCATAAAATTGGAAAGTAATGGAAAAAGAACCTGCAAAACCTCCAAGCAGATTATACACCATGATAATTTGGGGTTCATCCAAGTAATGCAGGGATGAATCAACATAAGCAAATCAATAAACATACATCATACCATTAGACTTAAGACAAGAATCACACAGTCACCTTAATAGATGCAGAAAAAGTTTTTAGCAAAATTCAACACTCGTGATAAAAAAAAAACCTGGGGAAAATCAGAATAGGTGTTCTTTATGTAAATATGATAAAAGCCATCTATGAAAAAACAACAGCCAGCATCATACTAAATAGACAAAAATGGAAAATATTCCATCCAAAATCAAGGAGAAGACGAGGATGTCCACAGTCATTACTCTAGTATAATTCTGGAAATTATAGGCAGAACAATTGTACAAGAGAGAAATAAATAAAGTAAGGATATGATAAGGAGAAATTAAACTATCATTATTTGCAAATGAAAAAATACTCCACATAGAACCCCAAAATTTCAACAAATGACTTCCAGAAGCCATACGCATATACAGGAGGGTAGCTACATGCAAAGTTAGCATTCAATAACTAACAACATTCCTGTAAACCAACAACAAGAGAGAGAGAAATTAGGGAACCACATACTTAACAATGGCATTAAAAATAAATGAAATACTTAGGAATCAGTCTAAAAAGAAAATAATAGATACATACACTGAAAATTACAGTACTCTGAAAAAGAGAGATCAAATAGAATGTCAGAAATTAGAAAGATGTCCTTTGCTTATGGATAGCAAGAACTAACATTGTGAAAATGGTCATACTGCCAAAACTGTTACATAAATTTAATGAAATACCAATAAAAATACCATTTGCATACTTCACAGATCTAGATAAAACATTCCTAAAATTCATTTAGAAACATTTGAGATAAAGAATAGCAAAGGAAAACCTGGGCAATAATATTAAGGCAAGAGAAATCACAATCCCTCACTTGAATTTATATTACAAAGCTAATCAACATGGTACTGGCAAATATATATATATATATATATATATATATATATATATATATATATATATGCTCTGAGGATCAATATAATAGATTAAAAGATGTATACAAAACTACACTCTCAGTAGCCTGATCTTTAACAAAGTTTCAAAGCACATTCACTGGAAGAAAGAAAGATAGCCTCTTTTATAAATGGTGCTGGAATAACAGATTTTTAACATGTCAAAGACTAAAACTAGAGCCATGTCTATCACCATGAACTTAACTAAAGTCAAACTGGATCAAAGATCTAAATAGTAAAACAGAAGCACTAAATCTTGTAGAAGAGAAAGTAGGTAGAAATCTTGAAAATTTGTGGGTAGGCAGACAGTTCATGAATAAAAACCAAACAGCACAGGACGTGCTTCAAAGAATCAACAACTGGAATTGTGTGTTATGAAAAAGGTTTTGTACAACAAAAGAAATCACCAACAGAGGGAAAAGAAAGCCCATAGGTTGGAAAAAACTTTTAGCTAAATTTTCTCAAAAGACTTCGATCAAGAAAATATAAATTTTAAAACAACAATCAGGCCACCAAAATTCAAAGACACACTCCAAACTTGGACATTTGAGATACTGACACACTTCTTGGATAAAGAAATACAAATAGCAAACAAACATAGGAAAACATGTTCAACACCATTGGTCATCAGAGAAATCCAAATTTAAAAAACACTTTGATCCTAACTCACCCCAGAAATAAATCAACCAATAATGTTGGCAGAGTTATAGGGAAAAAGGAACCCTTCTCCACAGCTGGTGGAAGTGTGGACTGGTTTGCCCATTGTGATATTCAGGGTGGAGATTCCTCAAAACATTAGGATTAGAGTTCCCATTCAACCTAATTATTTTCTTTCTGGGTGTATTTCCAGAAGAATTAAAAACATCATGCCACAGTATACATATGCACACATGTTTAATAGCCACAAAATTTGCTATGGATTAAGATTGGCAACAACAGAAATGCTAATCAACTATAGAACAGTTAAAAAGTTCATGATATTTTATATAGTGGAGTACTACTGAGCTATAAAGAATGATAAACTTGAGGCTTTTACAGATCAATGACCACAATTAGAGACCATACTCATAATTGATATAGTAAACATCACATTTTATCCCTATTTTAAGAAACAAAAAAGTAAACAAGAACCAAAATCTACAGTAGATATTGTGAAAGGGAAAGGTAATGCTCAAAAGGAAAGAACTAGTGGAATGAGAGAAAGATGAAAAGAAGGAAGAAATATATAATAAGTAAGATAATTATAGTACAAATTTAGTTTATTAAAAATAGTTTGTGTTTATATTATTTGATCAATCATGCATGCCTATCTTGTAATCTGAGCATCTACTTTGAAAACAACAACACAGTATACTCAACAGTTTCAACTTCCCATTGTCTTGTTTTGAAATTCTGTATTATTGCTTTTAATTGTTTTTTCTTTTTAAAATAAAAAAGTAAAACAAAAACAACCACCCTACCACTAAAGTTGGCTATCCTCCAATGCATATTGCATTAAAGGATTGAGGCTTATGAACCAAATAGTGATCTAGCTGATAGAACAGTCACACACATTGTTCTCATCCAAATTCCAAAAGCCCAATTACCTCCCTCTACTTTTTGTTAGAGGATCTCATAAACTTTTGTTAGACTCTGCCACCCTTGGACAGATATTTTACTTCTTCTGCCAACCTCCATTCAGGAGCTAATAAATGTTTTCCTTTCTTTTGGGCTCCATTTCTGCCACTTATTCCTTTGGAGGTTACTCATAGTCTCTTCAGTCCATTTGAGACCTCCTAAGAGCAAACACTGACTCCTTCCCCAGGCTTCATAATCCCTATTTGCCCCCTCTTTTCATACCTGGCCAGCAGGTCTAGTTCAATTATGGGTCATTATTCAATAAACAAACGTGAGGCCCTTTGTGATCCTCTTTACTACCTCCTTCCTCACTGCTCTTCTCACGCTGATGATATCCTTAAAACACAACACAATATCAGTTTATTCTATTCCTCCTCCCTGCACGTTTCTCCAAGAAAGATACCTATTGTTTTCATGACTCTCTCACTCCCAAAACTTGCCCAATTTATCCTTTCAGTCATATAAGAATTCGTATTGTTTCATTCTACTTCATCCTTGTTTCCAAAAATAATAACCTACCTCTGGCTGCAGAGCATCTTTATCAAGTTAACTCCAACACAGATAAGCTTCTCCTATTTCCAACTTCTGTTAAACCAGCCTGACTCTTACCCATAATAATGATTTTCTCTAGCTATTAAGTTAATTTTTCTCCTGATAACAATCAAAATAACCACTACTGTTGTGCAGTGAACTAACCAAACTAAAAAGTCTCATTACAAAATTTCTCATTTCTCTCTCAAACACTTATCCATCAAACTCTCCAAAATTCAAGACCAAATTAATTGCATAATTACAGTGACATCAAAACTGAATGGGCTTTTCCATGTTCACATATCCTCACAACTCTGTGCCTAATGGCTACCATGTGGACAACCTCAGATTCTGACTAAGAACAAATGAAATTCCCTGCTCTGTTGAACATAAAACCTCCTTTTCATGGTGTTCCTAAAACTCAGCATCCCCCATTAACTCTCTTGCAGTCTACATTGCATGATTAACTCCCCCTCTTTTAATTTCTAAGCAGGTGTATCACTGAAACCAGCAAGATCAAATCAACTTGTTGGCTACTATTCTGCTCTAAATCCTCCAAGATCTAGACTTTCTATCCACAAGAGGTGGACTGTGTCTTTGTCCAAAAATTCTACTGTTTCCTCACTAACAATTTTAGACTCTTACTAGAAGACTTTAGAAGACTAAATGATTAATCCACTGACCTAAAAAATCAGGCTTCATACCAGATACTTTATGGCTGGCTGACTGTATCCTAGAGCTCCTGACTCATACTCCTTTATGTTATGGAATTATTATTTCAGTAAAATCTTTCTTTTTCCATTTTAACTCTGTCTCATTCAGACCTGATCTAGCTTTGTCCAGACACCAATGTCTCAGTTTACTTCTCAAATGTACACTACCGTTTCTCATTATTTCCCTATAGAAGCCACAAAATTTCACCCCCACTCTTCTGGACGCAGCTCAACGAGGAATCATGTTCCCATAGCTGACCTTTTACCTCATTTCTTTTACTATTCTTTTTTAAAACTTTATTTTAAAGAGAAAAATATAAAAAATTCAAAACAAGATAATAGGAGAGTAAAATGAGTAATACATTATATATTATCATTAAATTAGTTACTCATCAAACAAGACATAGGCATTTAATTGTCCCAACAATATTAGCACAAAAGTTTCTTTATAATGAAACTAAGAGAAATTAGCAGTGTAGTTATTTGGACATATATATGTGTATGTATTTGTTTTGTTTTACTTTTCCTTGCTTTGCTTTGTTTTGCTTTACTCTTCCTTATTTTCTCCTTTCCCTTATGCCAATTTCTTTTTCCTTTAGAACAGTTTTTCCCATTTCAAAATATTTGTTTTACATTTTGGATCTTATTTAAATTTTCAGCTTCTCACATTAGGGAGACAGCATAAGTAAGTCTGCTTTATTTCACTTATGAGTATGGTCTCCAGTTTTGTCCATTTAACTATCAAAGTCTCCAGTTTCTTTTTCTTTGTGGAAGAGTTGTATTCCATAGTATAAAAACAACACGTATTTTTATCGATTCCTCAATTTATGATCATACAGGTTGTTTCCAACATTTAGCTATTACAAATCATGCTGCTATAAAATGGGTGTACATATATAGATGTTTTTATTCCTCTGGGTAGGTACCCATAAAGGGAATAACTGGGTCAAGTGTGACAACCAATCCTAGTTTTCTGAGGCATCTCCAAGTGATTTCCACAGTGGTTTCATCAGACTACTCTTCCTCAAAGAATAGAGACATTTTCCATCTTCCACACAGTACCACCAGCATTTCTTATTGGTTGATTTATTGATAACAGCCTTTCTTGAATTCAAGTGTGAGATGGAATCTCTGTGCTGTTTTAACTTTCTTTTTTGAATGACCAGTGATGCTAACATGTTTTCATATATTTGCTTGCTCTTTGTATTTCTTCATCTGAGAAGTGTGTATTCATTTCAGATGCCCATTTTTGGATCGGGTCTTCAAATTAGGGATGTTTAATATTTTTGTGTTCTTTATATGTTCTTAATAGTAATCCTTTGTCTCAGAAACAACCAAAAAACTCTTTTCCCACATTTTGCATTGCCTCTTCATTCTGTTGATGGTTTCTTTTGTTGTGCAAAGACTTTTTAATAAGATGGGACACCAGTTGTTGATTCTTTGTGATGCTTCCTGTGTGATCATGGTTTTATTCATAATATCTTTGTCTATGCTAAAGTCAAGAGTTTTATCTGTCCTATATTCCCACAGATTTAATATTTCTGCTTTAATATTTAGATATTTATCCATTTTAAATTTATTTCAGTGCATGATGAAATATACAGTTACAATGTAAATCTTTGGCATGTGCAAAGCCAGGTTTTCCAAAACTGTTTATTAAAAATGTTGTATTTCTTCCAGTGAATGTGTCTGGCACCTTTATCAAAGATAAAGTATTTGAGTATTTGGAAGTGTTTCTGCATCTTCCAATCTGCTCCAATGAACCTGAGGTCTGTGTATTTGTCAGTATCACACTGTTATCACAGTAGCTTTATAGTATAATTTCAGGTAGGGGAATGTAATATTCCCTGCCTTGCCTTTGTTGTCA
Organism: Dolichotis patagonum; assembly: GCA_004027295.1. Lineage (NCBI taxonomy): Eukaryota > Metazoa > Chordata > Mammalia > Rodentia > Caviidae > Dolichotis > Dolichotis patagonum. The sequence goes on from PVJX010043596.1 coordinate 6,154, forward strand.
AGTGCCTTTGCTACTCTAGGCTTCTTCTATTTCCAAATGAATTATTAATGTTTTCTTCTGTAATTGTGAGATGCAGTGTTGGAATTTTGATTGGAATTGCATGAAATCTGCATAGTAGTTTTTGACATATGATAATTTTCACTATATTGGTTCTTTCTACACAAGAGGAAAAGATTGCTTTCTATTTTCTGATATTATCTTCAATCTTCTTTTTCAGAGTAGAATAGTTTTCAATGTATAGATCTTTTACATCCTTTGTTAAATTGATTCCCAAGTATTTCACTTTTGGATGCTATTGCAAAATGTGTTACTTCCCTAATATCTCTCTGAGTGACATTTTTATTCATGTATTGGAAGGTTATTGAGATTTGAGAGTTGGCTTTGTACCCAGTTACACTACTCAATTTGCTTATAAAATATAGCAGTCTTTTAGGGGAATTTTGTGGTCTTCTATGTAGAGTATCATATCATCCACAAATATTGACAATTTAACTTCTTACTTTCCTGTGGTTATTCTTATTTCTTTCTCTTGTCTAATTACCATGGGTAAAATTTCAAGAACTATTTTGAATGAGTGGTGTGGTAGCAGACATGTTTGTTTTGCTCTTGATTTTAGAGTGAAAGATTTTAGTTTTAGCCATCTAGTATGATGTTGGCTGTTGCTTTGTCACAGATGGATTTTTATCAGATTGATATAAAAACCACCTATTCTAATTTTTGGTATAGTTTTTTATCATGAATGGTGCTGGACTTTGTCAAAACTTTTTCCCCATCTGTTGAATTGATCACATTTTTTTCTCCTTGGCTGTGTTAATATGGTGTATTATATTTAGTGATTTATATATGTTGCAATATTCCTGAATTGCTGGGATGAATCACATTTAGTCATTCTGTGTAATTATGTCAATGATATGCTGTATTCTGCTTACCAGTATATTATTGAGGATTTTTGCATCTATGTTCATTAAGGAAATTAGCTTGTTGTTGTCTATCTTATTTGCTTTCTTCTCTGTTTTTGTATCATGGTAATGATTGCTTCTAGGAAGGAATTTGGGAGTACTGCTTCCCTTTCAATTTCATTAAAGAGTTTGAGAAGTAGTTATATTTAGTCTTTAAAATTCCTGTAGAATTGAGCAGTGAATCTACCAGGACTTGAGCTTTTCTTTCTTGGTAGTTTTTTATTACATCTTTTATTTCATTGATATTGTTTTACTTAGGATTTTTATATTCTTTGATTCAGTTTTGATAATTCATATGTATCTAGGAATCTGTCCATTTTCTTCTGCATTTCCATGTTATTAGAAACAAAGTTCTCAACACATGTATAGGTGATTTTCTAGGTTTCTGCAGGGTTCATTGTGAATTTGTCCAGCCAATTCATAATTGCATGGATTTGAGATTTTTCTCTACTTTTTTTGTGAAGGTTGTCTAAGTGTTTATTAATTTCATTTAATCTTTCAAAGAATCACCTCTTTAATTCATTTATTATTTGAATTGTTTTCTCATACCCCAGTGCATCAATCTTTGGTCTGATATTTATATTTTCATTACTTACAAGCTGTGGTCTCAATATGGTCATTGTTTTCTAGAAGTTTTAAGTTCAATATTCAGTTATATATTTGTAGTTTATTTATTTTCCTGATGTGGATATTACTGCTACAAATTTACTTCTTAGTATTGCTTTCATTATGTCCTATATGCTCTGTATGTCGAATTGCCATTATCATTTAATTGTAGAAACTGTCTAATTTCTTATTTAATTCAATATGTGACACATTGGTTGCATATCAGGGTGTTAATTTCCATGTTTTAATCAAGTTATTATGGTTTATCTTGCTATTGATTTCCAGTTTCATTGAACTATGTTCTGATAATAGGTGTGGAATATTTTCAGTTCCTTCGCATTTACTTAAGCATGCTTTACAAGCTAGAATTCAGTCTATTTTGGAGAATATTTGATGTGAAGGTTAGAAGAATGTGTATTCTGATGTGAGATGGAACACTTTGTAAACACACACTACATTCATTTGTTCATAAGTTTGATTCAGTTCTAATATTACACTGTTGAATAACTGTCTAATTGATCTGTCTTTTTGTGAAAGTTGGATATTGGGATCCTCCAATGTAATTGTGTTAGCACTTATTTGATTTTTCATGTCTGTTAATATCAGCTTTTATAATTTGGTACACTGGCATTTGTTACATATATATTTATGATTATTATATCTTCTTCTTGTATTGCTCCCTTTGCAAGGATGTAGTGGTCTTTTTGTCTCACTTAATCAGTCATGGCTTGAAACTCACTTTATTTGCAAACAGCATAGTTACCCCTGCTTTTTTCTTGGTTCCTGTTGCATAGAGTTTTGTTTTCCCTCATTTGAGCTCAGTTTGTTAATTTCTTTTTGAATTAAATGTGTTTCTTACATATAGCATATTGTTGGATCTTGCTTCTAGTACCACTGTGACAGTGTGTGTCTTTTCATTGGTGAATTGAGACCATCAAAACTGCTTGTTGTGCCAGGGATTTAGCTCGGTAGCCTAAGCACCTGTCTGGTAAGTGCAAGGTCATGAGTTTGATCCCCAGTACCAAAAAAAATTGCTTGTTGTAACTGGTATGTAGCTGATATGTATCCCTGTCATGTTGTTTTCCAGTTGTTGGCTATCCTTTTTACCTCCCTCTGTTTAGCTTTTTGCCCTGCCTGGTGAATTACTTCTGTAGAATTTCATGAAGCTGTAGTCCTTATTATTTCCTTTTAGAATGTCCTTCAAAACATTTTGGAATGATGGTTTTGTGGTCATAAATTTCCTCTGGTGCTCTTTTTCCATGGAGTATCTTTTTTCTATATCAGTTTTGAAACATAGTTTTGTGAGGTACAACACCCTAGGTTGGAGTTTATTTTCTTTTAGAGCTTTAAATACTTTGCTCCAAATTCTCCTTGAAATGGCGGTTTGTTCTGGAAAGTCAGTTATGATTCTGATGGGCTTCTTTTATAGGTTATTTTTTTTCACTAACAGCTTCTAGCATTCTATTACTACATTAAATTTTGATTATATATCTGTGTGTAGGTTTGGTTTGATTCTGGTGAATGGAGGCTCTATGTGCCTCATTTAACTGTATGAAAAATTATTTTTCCCTACCAGGGTAGTTTTCTGCATGACAGCTCTGAAAAGTCTTTTTTGAATCATTTGATTATCTCTTGATTTTTTGTTGACTCCAATCAAACTTAAATTATTCTTCTTTGCATCACCTACCAGTTTCTGGATTGATTTCTTATAGCTCCTCTTTATTTTTACCAAATATTTATTTCATGATCACTAACTCCTAGATGTATTCTGTATGTGAGATTCTGTCTTCACATTGGTTCATTATGTTGCAGGTACTTTCAATAGAATTTTTATTCTACAGGATATCTGCTTTAATCTGCCTTAAGAGTTTCATTTCTTTTTTATGTTGAGCATTCATGGTTTCCAACATTTTATTAAACACCACTTGTATTTATTTGTATCTGCTCTACTTTCACTAAGTATGCTTTTCATTGTGGACATTATCTCTCCCATTATCTGAGAAATTATTTATGATTGATTTTTTTCTAGAGCCTCATTGAATTGCTTTGTGGTTACCACTTCAGAGAAGACAGGTTGGTGGCTTTCTGATTATCCCACCTTATTGCCCCCTAATTTTATCTTTTGTAAACTGGATGTCTGGGGTTGCATCTTGTCTAAGTGTCTTTTCTTTTTTTTTTTCTTTTTAAATTTGATTCATTGGCTGATGCATGTGAATTTCATATGATGATTTACTTTACTTTTAGTATTTAGAACACTTAGAAAATAAATACTTATCTCAGGGGTCTTCCAAGCACAGCTGGGTTTTGAGTTTTGAGTTTCTTGTAAGTCCCATCTCTTCAATTTCTGTGAGATGAAAAGTTGCTGCCTGCTTGGCACAGCCCCTGGTTCTTTGACACTCTGCCACAGTATTTTCTATTATTCTTAGACACTCTTCGTTATGAAACACCAAGAAGAATATCAGCAATAATAATAGCATCAAAGATAGCTTAGAAAATAACAAATTTAGGTAACCATTAATTTGCCACCTTTAAGCATATGAAATAGAATTGTGGCTATATAGCAACATCTAAAACAATCTAGAAAATTGTTTGCAGTATATAAGCCCTCAGTATGTCAATTTTATCCTCTTGTGTTAAAATTTAAGTGGTACTAGGGAGAAAACAGTAGAATAGGAAGAGACTAGAAATAAGATGGAGGACAAAGGGGGACTCATACTAAATTTGTGAAACTTGTTTATCACTCAGGAGGAAAAGGCAGAAGGAAAAATATAAGAAAGAACAGAGCAAGAATCACAAAAAGGCTAGAAACCATGTTCATTCTCATGTAAAAATAGGATCAAAAACAATAAAGGAGAGAAGCACACAAAACCACAACCACAGCAAGAAAATCAAATAACAGAGAGAGAAAGAGAGAGCACTTCCAGGTTTGTCTTTGCTGTCATTGGTAGACAATGTGTGGAGACAGAGTGCAAATCTATGTTGATTTATCCCATTAAGCCAGCAGTAGCTTTATGGTGAGGTAATGGATAATCTCAGTGATCCTCAGCCCTGTCCAAAATGGCTCCTGATCAACTGCTTCCTCTTGTGGGATTACTGAACTCTCAGCACTCATCCCCAGCTAGTGCAGTCCTTCAATTCACTGTTCTTTTCCACTGCTGTGTTTCTCTGTGAAATCCTTTGATGTTGCCCAAAGTCACAGTGTTTCCACAGGTTTGGATGCCTTCTTCTTCACTGTAGTTTCTCTCTGTTGGTTTCTATTGTCACTTCAGGTTTTTCATGGTTCAAAGGGACACATTTCCTTCATCCTTGTCCTCCTCATGTTGTTATGGTGCAGCATCTGGAAGGCAACTCTCTGAGTGGCTATTTCTCTGCTGCTTGCACTCTGACATCTTGGTGTTCCTCTTCATTATCCTTAAAATTCAAGAAAGGAGTGGTTTTCCTCCTATCTGATCCATCCCAGCCACCTGTATTCCTTGAATTGCTGATTCCCAGAACCCTGAACCAAGGTTACAATGACTATTCTCTTACAATGCAGAATACCCCCAACAGATCTTTGGCCATTGATATGTGCACATACCCAGCTAGTCTCCTTTAATATCACACCCCATTTTACATCATACTATCCAAGTGTGTTCACCACCCATACCACTGTTCATAAACTTGACTGTTGCACTACTTTAGAGTTCCTCCAAGAGGTCTGGCCTGGAACCTGAAATTTATGCTGTTTGTATTCATTACTGAGTCTTTGCTATTTACTAACATAAATATTGTTTTCAATTTTTGGTTTCAATGTTATGACTTATATACACCTAAAACATAAAAAAAGACTTTTATGCTTACAAAATGATCTTTATATATTAATTTCAATATAAAATTTAATAGTTTCCAAGAATGCTGTGGTTTTTTTCCATTTCAATCTAATTCATATGTGAATGTATCCAAAGATGTGTCAAATATTTTATTCAGTTTATAACTCAGTAACCAGTAAGTCAGTAAGCACTCATTTTACCTAAAAGACCAAGTTCAATTTAATTCAATTCATGTACTTGGAAAAAAAAAAGTAGTAGGCATTGAAACTTAGCTTTCCATGGGGCAATAGCAAAAGTCAGTGTCTCTCATATGCATACATCCTTCTTGCTACACAAGCACTCCTTCCAACACCCTCAACATTCATTATTTTCTCCAGATATAAAAAATAATTCCAACAGAAATAAAATTTCTGTTCTTACCTATTGAAAATTTTTATCTATTTACAATTATCTTACTTTTTTCTCTTCCCATTGACTATTCTTTCCTTTTCCTTTTCCTTTTCTTTAATTTTCCCTCAATGCTCACATCCCAGTTGAACCAAAGATAACAGTGGAACACAGTTTGTAAAAGTTGTTGAAAGTGGTAAAAATATCATGATTGATGTATACATAGTTCAGTTGATGCTGCTGTAAGGTAATAATTTTATTCTCATATATATGAAAATTCAAGTGGAAATTCATCAAAGGATAGAAATAATTCAACAAGAAGAGATAATAATTGTATATATACACACACACACACACACACACATATGTACATAAAATTTTAGGGAATATAATTTCATAAGACTAATTGTGAAGGTTGGAAAAGATTTTTAAAAACCCATCATAATCATAGCCGGTAATCTCAATACCTCACTTTCATGAATAGAACAATCAAACAAAAAATAACAAAGAAATATCATCACAAACCACACGTTTGAACAAATAGACTCAGTAGATACACATTCTTTTCAGCAACACATAGAATTCTCTCCAAAAAAGACAATGAGGTAGTGCATAAAAACTGCTTGAATAAATACAAAAGAATCAGAACTATAGCATGTATACTATCAGATTTTTACAACTTACAACAAAAAATAAATTCCAAAGAAGCCACAAACATTTTATGAACACCTGGGAATGAAATAACACACCCTTAAACACTCAACTGGTTACAAAAGAAATTAAACAATTCCTTGAGTCAAACAGTAATGCCTATCCAACATACCAGAAACTATAGGCCAAAATACAAGAAGAAACAAAAAGGAAATTCAATGCCATGAATACTCACTTTAGAAAACCAGAGTGGTCATACATAAATAATCTATAGCTAAACATTAAGAAACTAGAAGAATAAGACAAGTTCAAACTCAAACATAGTACAAGGAAAAAAAATATCATAACTATCAGAGAGAAAATTAATAAAGTTAGAAATTTAAAAAAGAATACAAAGATGCAATAAATCAAAGTGCTGGTTCTTTTATAAAGTAAACATAAACAACAAATTCTTGGTCAAACTTAGAAAAGAAGGAACGATGCACACAAATGTAATTAGAAATTATAAAAATTGAAAATCACATCATGTCCAATATTCACAAGATGGTTACTAACTACCATGCACAATTGTACCACAACAAACTGGAGATATGAAAAATATGAGATGGGGCTGAGGATTTAGCTCAGCAGCATAAGCACCTGCCTTGCAAGCAGGCAGTCGTGAGTTCGATCCCTGGTACCGATAAAAAAAAAATAAAAATAAAAATAAATAAAAAAAACAAGAAAAATATGAGACCACATCTAGCCACAGTTGAATGACCAAACTAAACTGAAAAGAAATAAAATATCTGAACAATCCAAAAACAGACAAAAAATTTAATAATTTTAAAAACTCCACAAACTGAGAAATGCAAAAAGCCTGAAAAATTGTCCTCTGAAATCAAAAAGACTTCCATGGAAGATGCAGTACTAGCTATTCAATACTTCACTCCATTAAAAGAGGAGTACTCTCAAACTCATTCATGAAAGCTATCATTACTTTAATCCCAAAATGAGACAATGACCAAGATAAAAGTGAAAAATAGA